>JACXGI010002683.1:0-11493 GCA_016801175.1 Esox masquinongy
CAATATTCTAATTTTCTGAGATACTGAATTTGGGGTTTTCATTAGTTGTCAGTTATAATCATCAAAATTAAAAGGAATAAACACTTGAAATATATCAGTCTGTGTGGAATGAATGTATACATTATACAAGTTTCACTTTTTGAATGGAATTACTGAAATAAATCAACTTTTTGATGATATTCTAATTATATGACCAGCAATTCAGGAATTGGGGATTGGCACAAAACCATTCCAGAACCATCTCTCCATGTTGGAACCTAACATTGTCCTAAATAACTACATAGGTGACTCCTTCACCTTGACACAAAGGGTTAATGGTATTGTGAAACTTAATAAGGTGTACTTGGTTTTAGGACCCAATAAGGAAACCTATTTCTTACCACCCCATCTTCCGAAATGGCTGCAAACACGTTTCTCTGCGTGGGCTTCCTCATTTGCCTAAAAAGCTAATCCACACCAGTCAGGCCTTTGATCTAACGAAATACTAAAGTCAATAATTTTGAAAAGTTGGCCAAACCAAATTCAGCTTGAATACTGTCTGGGATAGCTCTGCCAATCATATTGGTCGGTTTAAAGGGCTAAGGAGCTGGGTCTTAAATCATTTAACCTCATAGGTAAATAGTAAAGTAAGAAATTAATATTTGAAAGTATTTTGTGTTTGTTACTGGATGGTTACAATTAATTGGAGACTATTGGTACACACAAATGTTTGACTTTAGATTGCGAGCAGTAGTAGCCAGCTAATTAGCTTGTTCCCCAAATTTTTTTCAGGTGAAAATAATGTTGGACACACTTTTACAGTGATTGCATTAACATTGCTTAACTTTGTTGACACAAATGAGTGATGCGCTCTTACCATGTATGTTGTATTACGCAGAAACAAACAGGGCTGTCAGGGTCAGTAAGCAACCTGTGTAGGATGTGGTGGGTCTGATAAAACTTAATCTGATTTGTTAAAAGTCAGGTCCTTGCTTCCAGAGTTAATTTCTTTGTTCTCCCTCTCTCTACTTGCTTGCAAATCGCTGTTCACACATCTGCAAATCTTTTTGTCACTGTAGTGCCTTAAAGGGTTAGTTCTTCCAAAAATCGCATTTCAGTGACAGTGCCCTTACCCAGAGTTTGTCTTTCAGGCACATAGAGCCATTTTTTAAAACAATTCATTATTCAGCTCTGTCTCAGTCAGTAATTAGCGTTATTAGCATCATACAAATTCATGAATGGAAACCGTACGTACCCCTATTGCAAAGCTGCATTGCAAGTGGAAAACTACTCTAAAACACTCCAAACTAAGACAAGTGGTGTTGTTTACCTCAAAGAACATGACAATGTTGTATTCCTCAAAATAAATGTATTAAATTAATACATTAAATTAATAAATTCAATTAATACATTTTAATTTTCGCGATATAATTCTCATTTCAAATAAACCTTTACTTCCTGTGTTTACCAGTCAGTTTTGTTCACAATTGTATCAATCCACGTGTTCGTTCAGGAAGTGTATACACAGTAAACAAAAGTTAGTATTCACTAGCTAGAAAACAAGTTACCTATTTCATCTTTGATATTCACCTAAGACAGACAAACTTTATTTGCTTGAGAGAGAAAGGAAAATACATATATATTATGTCTGACTCTGAATACGAGCAGGAAGAACATTTTTCGGTGGATAGAGCCTTACTTGTTCTAACCATAATGCCCAGATGATGAATTGACCGAATAAAACTTGGAGAGCAGCTAAAGAGGGGATATGGTTAACACTTCAACCCTTGCCCAGAATATTTTTTTTAAATATATATATCATTTTGGACGAACTATCCTTTTAAATCACTGACAGATATCAGATCCTGCAAAAATGAAATGCGCATGTGTACAGATGCAGTTATTTTGTACAGAGGCCGTTAAAATTTCAGAATTCAGGCCAAATTTCGAACAGCTTCCGGACATATTTTTTAAATGGCCAAATAATAGCCTCAATTTAAACTGCAATAAAACACAAACGCTATGTTCTAAAAAAAAATTTCATTTAAATTAGTCAGCAGAATGAACTCTTCACCATTTTTGCAAACTGAGCATATAGGCCACAACTAGGGCTGTCGCAATTATTACATATTTGCCTTATCGCAATAATTTGAGCCACATCGCAATTATTTTTATTGACAACTATCTTTTGCACATTATTTTGATTCTAAAATCATGTTACCAATCTGAATAAGGGATTTTGAAGCCAATGTTAGAAACGTCTGAACAAATACCAATGCGAATTATGTCCGTTTCCAAAGGATGTCTAGGCCATCGGTGCAGAAGAGGGTTTGACAGCTCTCTGTAAAGTTATAGGCACAGATCATGTTCTGAAACTCGTTTGCTTCTAAATGTTAATATGTTTAAACCAAGTTTAGAATTGTTTTGCCATGCACCATAACATAGCCTAATTTTGTAACATTATTATTTAATAGACAAACGCATTTCAGTCACTTATTTGTCGCATCAAGTCTGATCAACAAAAGAAAAAAACACTGAAGCGTGTGCTAAATATTTTGACAAATATTTTAAGTTGAATTTTGTCATTTCCAACCATATTTCCTAATTAGATAATGCACATTAAAATGTATGGATATAAATATGCAGTTAAGTCCAGAAATGACGCAATTTTCATAATTTTGGCTCTTTACGCCACCGCAATGGATTTGAAATGAAACAACCAAGATGCAATTGAAGTACAGATTTTCAGCTTTAATTCAAGGGGTTGAACAAAAATATCAAATGAAACGTTTAGGAATCGCAACCATTTTCATACACTGTCCCCTTATTTCAGGGGCTCAAATGTAATTGGACAAATTAACACAATCATAAATAAAATTTTCATTTTTAATACTTTGTTGAGAATACTTTGCAGACAATGACTGCTTGAGGTATGAAACGCATGGACATCACCAAACACTGGGTTTCCTCCTTTGTGATGCTTTGCCAGGCCTTTACTGCAACTGTCTTCAGTTGTTTTTGGTTCGTGGGTCTTTCTGCCTTAAGTTTTATAGTGTAATGAGAAATGTCTGTTGAGGAAGGGTGGAAGACGAAGAGGTGTGTCTGGCCCCACCAAGTCTCCAACATACCCTTGGTGATGTTAATCAGGGGTTCTGCATAACATTTGCTTCTCAAAAGATCTGGAACAGCAGGTGTGGGCCATCAGCCCCACCCTCCTGAGCTCACCTGGAGAGGTGTGAAACTCTGAGCAATCTGGAATGTAACTAAATGTATGGTATTTTCTACATTAATCTGTAGTGTTTGGATTTCCACTGCTCCCCATAAAGGGCAGAATAGTCTGATATGCTTTATTGTACTGTACGGGTTATGGATCAAACTTCACAAGAACATTGTAGAAATGATTGTCCTTGTTGCATGCCTGACAACAACTGGTGGCAACACCCCATCCATTTGATAATTTTGCATTGATTAAGTGGGACAGTTCCTGTCCTTTGTGTACGCCAAGGTAAAGTAACTGCTAATGAAAATTTGGGGGAGTGTTTTAGATGTCTGATTTTAGGATATATTGCCATGTCTCCAAAATGTTATTGGAGTTTGTCATCGTTAAAGAGAACTCCCAACACGTTGTGTTGTAGTCATATTTAGGAGTCTATCGTTAACAGAAGCTCTTAGCACACCTTCGTGCCATAGTGTGTCTTATGGTATACTGTTACGAGGCTCTAGCAGTCTAGGGTGGATGGTACAGAGACCCGTAACATACAACTTATGCAAATTAGTGTAGTGTAAAGGCACAGTGAGAACAAACGACACAACACAACCAAAGCTACCGTCAAACATAAAACGTTTATTATAAACACACGGTAAAGGGGTTTAGGGATAAGGGGGCCGAGCTGGACCCAAGAAATGAAATAATACAGTCAAAACACCCCTAAACTGAACTTGCCTGCCTCAAGAACCGCTTAGCTAACCACTAACCAATACAAAAGTACAGTGGGTGGTCCGCTCAGTTCTAACTAGTGTTTTTACACAAAGTTTTCCTACGGGTTGTGTATGCTCAAGAGTGACTTGCTAAAAAAAACCTTTTCCCAGGGACACAGGGATAAACAAAACACTCAGGTTGAACATGGACTAAACAGCAAACAATTGACTAGACAACACCAAACAAAACACCACAGCAATACATACTCCCATGAAACAGGACAAAGTGAGATGTATGTGCTAACTAAGTGATGTATGTATGACCAAAGTGTCTGTCTATCAAAAAAGGTATGTCTCTCAAGACTGTCTATGTCCATGTGGGGTAAATGAAAAGAGTTTCTCTGTCTGGGTTTTTAAACCAGGGATGTGTGATGCGATTGGGTAATGGAAAAAGGAACAGGTGGTGCAATTAGGAGGGGTGTCCACCGATTGGTCCACCTCAGCAGTCAGGCGATGCACTCATGACTGCCAGGTGGGAAACACCAACGAGCACAATCAGGAACATAAGGGACACCTGAGGAAACGGCAGGAGGGGAAAAACACAAACGCACATACAGGGTACCTGCATGCGTAACATATACTTAGTAGCCTTTTAGATTAGTTGGAATGATGTTGAATTGTGTTGGTACTTAACTATATTTTATATTGTACTTTATTACTTGATTGGAATAAATTGTATTACTTTGGAATATAGGTTACTACAGCACTCCTCGTTCATCTTCACACTAAAGCTCGTAAGGCTACTGATAATCACACACATTAGGTTGGTCCCTGGGACACATGCCATTGTAGGCATCCCTGAGTTCTGGGTCTAGGTTGGTCCCAGGGACACATGCCATTCTGGGCATCCCTGAGTTCTGGGTCTAGGTTGGTCCCAGGGACACATGCCATTGTGGGCATCCCTGAGTTCTGTGTCTGGGTGGACGTGGGAACACAGGCCATTGTGGGCATCCTTGAGTTCTGGGTTTCTGACCAGTCTGGGTGGACCCCAGAAACACAAGTCATTTTAATGTTGGGCTCGTGCCAAAAGGAGTAGCTAAACTTTACTAAGGACTTCCAAAACATGGTCATTTACTATAACATTTATTTACTAACTATATGGAGTCAGATTATATATTCATTTATCACTAAGGTTACTTTCCCTTGCACTCATTTACGTAGCTGTCCCCTGGTAACCTTCTAAGTGGTAAACTTTTCGAACCACTCCCTCACCCCTGACTACAGTTTTGTCTTCAGCAAGTGAAAAGCACACTCGATCGGGTTGAGATCAAGTGATTGACTCGGCCATTGCAGAATATTCCACTTCTTAGCCTTAAAAAACTCATGGGTTGCTTTCGCGGTGTGTTTTGAGTCATAGTCCATCTGTAAAGTGAAGCGCCGTCCAATCAACTTCGCTGAATTTGGCTGAATCTGAGCAGACAATATATCCCTATGCTCTTCAGAATTGATCCGGTTGCTTCTGTCTTCTGTCACATCATCAATAAACACTAGTGACCCAGTGCCATTGGAAGACATGCATGGCCACGCCATCACACTGCCTCCATCGTGTTTTACAGATGATGTGGTATGTTTCACATCATGAGCGGTTCCAAGCCTTCTCCATACTTATTTCTTCCCATCATTCTGGTACGGGTTGATCTTAGTTTGATCTGTCCAAAGAATGCTATTCCAGAACTAGGCTGGCGTTTTTAGTAGTTTTTTGGCAAAGTCTAATCTGGCCTTTCTATCCTTGAGGCTTATGAATGGTTTGCACCTTGTGGTGAACCCTCTGTATTTAATCTCGTGAAGTGTTCTCTTTATGGTAGACTTGGATAATGATATGCCTACCTCTTGGAAAGTATTCTTCACTTGGTTGGATGTTGTGAAGGGGTTTTTCTTTACCATGGAATGTATCCTACGATCATCCACAACTGTTGTCTTCCGTGGACATCCGGGCCTTATTGTGTTGCAGAGCTCACCAGTGTGTTCTTTATTTCTCAGAATGTACCAAACTATTGATTTGGCCACTCCTAATGTTCCTGCTATCTGATGGATTTTTTTTTGCAGCCTAAGGATGGCCTGTTTCACTTACGTTGAGAGCTCCTTTGACCGCATGTTGTGGGTTCACAGCAACAGCTTCCAAATGAGAATGCCACACCTGGAATCAACTCCAGACCGTTTACCAGCTTAATTGATGAAAAAATAAAGAAAGAATAGCCCACACCTGTCCAATGAACAGCATTTGATTCAATTGTCCAATTACTTTTGGTCCTGTGAGTAAGAGGGGGCTACATATTGAGGAGCTGTTATTCCTAAACCCTTCCTCCAATTTGGATGTGACTACCCTCAAATTAAAGCTGAGAGACTGCACTTTAAGTACATATTCATTATTTAACTGTAACTTGAATATATGTTGGTAAACAGACAAAATAACAAAACTTGTGTCAGTGTCCGATTATTTCCGTACCTAACTGTATGTTGTCCCTTTGCATAGTAAGGTTGAAACACGTTTTGCTACATAAGGAAGGCTATTTCAAATAACTTGGCTATTTCAAATAACTACGCTTTTCTGCAGTCTTGCTGGCCTCAGTTGCACCATCACTTGTTTGTTTTTCTTTTAAACTGGCCTGGGCATGTCTGATTGGCATTCGATATTTCAGAATCGTATGCTGGAGTTGCTGCCGGAGTGTGCAGCTTTTGAATCCCGCGCCACAATTAGTCACATGACCAAACGGTCAGTAATGTCTTACTGAAACAGCGAGTAGAGACTTGCTGTTTTCTTGGCAACAGATGATATAGGTCACACAATGTTAGGCTATTAAATATGCTATTAATCTATTTATTTGGCATATTTCCCATCGGGAATTTTGGCCATTGATATTTTCATTTGCCGGACAACTACACGTGATACTGGCGAAAAGCCAGCTAACGTAAACCCTGTGATCATATCTAAGTACCGGGAACGGTACATGTATCTGTACCGTACCGTTCGGTACAGGACGTTTGGTTCGGTATGCGTTGTGATCCGAATGAATATAGTCTAGTTTTAACCACACACGTTACTTTTTTTGTGTTCGAAACTAACATTCTAAATGAGTATCCCCTCGGAGATGGATCTCGGAGCCGTAACATAGCAACTGAAGTAGCCTAGAAAAAGTAACATCACTGGCCGGCAGTGGGCAACACCCAATCAGAAAAGGCATGTCTAGTACACGTTTCCGCTGGTTCCCTTTACAACAGTTCCTATCGTTTCTAATCTTTCCTTTAGCCAAATGGAAGAAAATGTAATCATTCGTATCATTGGTTGGGAATACCACTAAAAAGCGGGAAGACATTTCATTTGGTATCATAAAGCTACCTTGTCATCAAATACACAAACAGTAGCTATATAGCCAGATTCAATGACACTAGCAGTTACAGCAGCTACTATATCTCCTATAGAGCAATTCCAATTTTCATTAACCTAACGGTTATCCTACCTGTTTGGATTGACATCATAGTACTATGATGTAGCAGTGTACTAGCTAGCTAGCTACTGGAGCTAGTAAATGTGAACTCCCGACATTGATAAACACAACAAAGTGTACATGCCCACAAGCGGCAAGCGATGAGCAAATCAAGCGGAAGGCCAAAAAGCAGATGGACATCCCCAGTTAGACCAGCTCTCTATAGCTAGCCACCAGGAACCCTAGTAATGTTAGCAAGGCTAAGAATAATGTTGAACTCTGAGTTAGCGCTTTTTTTGGAACAGGTAATTCTATTTTTCAAATTATTATTCAGAAGTTCATTCTCTATCGGGCATTGGTGCGGAACCGCTTTCTGACTGGTGAGTAATTGCATAATGCTGTAATTGTTTATTTACTGAAAAATCCTACTTATTGCATGCTTTAACTACAGTGGCAATGGGCAAAGTTTATAACTTTGTAATAAATTAAAAGAAATGTTATGTTTTGCATTTCTTTTTCGCTGTACCGAAATCGTACCGAACCTTGACTTAAAATTTTCGGTATGTACCAAACCGTGACAGCTGCGTACAGTTACGCACCTACCTGTGCCATATTATATGAATTTACATGCATTACTTTACGTTTTTCTTTAAATGCTATATACTAACCAGATGTTTAATTTATGATCAATTAAGAGCAATGAGAGTAATATGAATTTTAACAATAGAGAAAGCAATATTTTCAAAAGCTCTGTAAGTACTTCATATATAGAGTATCAATCAAATGGAATGTGTTTGTCCAAACTTTTGAATGGTACTGTACATAATTCATGTCAATGTGAAACATGTCTTTCTAGATGACTGATTATTTGATTTAGTGTTTCGTACCGAGTCAATGTAATATGTGCTTAGAGTTTTGGAAAAAGTGCTTTTTTTGATGATCTGTTATTTTTTATTGAAATTCACGCAAGTTGGAACAGCCTGTGATTTAAATTGTTTACTTTGATTTTTGGTGTGAGTTTGAATCCAGCCCTCAGTCGGTTGGTGATTTAGGTTTCCATTGACCATTGTTATGTCATTTTGTTCTCAACAAATTACACAATGTACAGTAAAGATTTTGATCTTTAACATATTTAGTTCATCGAGACCCAATGTGTAATTTCAATGTTTCCTTAATTTTTTTGAGCAGTGTATTTTGGAAAATGTGATTGACAAACAGGAATGACAAAGTAAGGCTGAGAATGTCAAAACAAACTAGTCTGAGCAGTGTTGATGATAAATAATGATGCATCTGTAAAAAGCTGGATATTAGAGGTATCAGATGAGTGACCAGTCAAGCCATAATTCAAGATATTTGTAGGTGTTGACGTATTCTAAGTCCTTCCTGTTCAGGGTCAGATTGTTTGGGGGCCAAGCAAGTTGAGGTACGCTCTGAATGAGCATTCTTGTTTTGTATTAAGAAATAGTTGCCGGTCAAAAAACGCATTTTGGGTGATATTAAAGCAATGCTGTGGGGTGGAGAGCGCAATATTTACTGGGATGCCAGTTGTTCACAGGATAGTGTCATTGGCATAAGGTAGATAAGGCAGTTGCTGACGGCCAACGTGTCATTAGTATTCACAGAGAATATAGTTGGCCCAAGAATCAAACTATAAAGACCACTCATAGATACTGCTATAGGTGTAGACAGTGGGCCTTTAGATTTAACACATTGTACTCTGTCAGAATTTTTTCATGAACCAGACTAGACACTCCTAAGAATAATTTGTTGCTAAGTCTTTTGATAGAGATACAGTGGTTAACAGAGGTATAGGCTTTAGCCAAATTATTTATTGGCACAATACTCCTTTTTTGTTTAAAACAGATATTATGTAGTTTATGACCTTTAGAAATGCTGAAATACACCCATGGCCAGCTGTGAAGCCTGATGGAACAACAGAGAAAACACTGTGAAACTCAAAATGGCAGGTAAAATGTTTGTAGACCATTCAAAAACTATAGACAGGCTGGTCAGGATCAAGATAGGCCTATAACAGTCCGGGTCAAGCTTGTCGGCCCCTTTTGATAATATGAATGAAGGCAGCAACTTTCCAATTCTGTGGCATTGCAGGGGTAAGTACTGTCAGGCTTAACCTAAGGTATGTGATAAAGACTGAGGTTATAGAGGAAGATTACTTTCAAAAACAGGATCCAGATAATATACCCCTGATTTGAAAGGGTCCGGTGTTGGGCTGTAAAACAATGTCAACGTTTATCATGATTAAAAAGTAAAAGTATCCTAAATTTGAACGTGCACCTATACAGGATACTATGGACTGCCAATTGTGTGTACTGATTTACGGCTACAGAGTAAGTTCTGTATGGAGAGTTCATCAGTGGTGAATTTGTCTTACTGTATACAGTTGTGCTCATACGTTTGCGTACCCTGGAAGAAATTGTGAGATTTTGACATTCATTTTGAAAATATGACTGATCATGCAAAAAACTCTTTTATTTAAGGATTGTGATCATACGAAGTCATTTATTATCACATAGTTGAATGGCTCCTTTTTAAATCACAATGATAACAGAAATCACCCAAATGGCCCTGATCAAAAGTTTACATACCCTTGAATGTTTGGCCTTGTTACAGACACACAAGGTGATACACACAGGTGAAAATGGTAATTAAAGGTGAATTTCGCACACCTGTGGCTTTTTAAATTGCATTTTTTGTCTGTGTATAAATAGTCAATGAGTTTGTTAGCTCTCACGTGGATGCACGGAGCAGGCTAGATACTGAGCCAAGGGAGCAGAAAAGAACTGTGAGAAAACCTGCGTAACAAGGTAATGGAACTTTATAAAGATGGAAAAGGATATGAAAATATATCCAAAGCCTTGCAAATGCCAGTCAGTACTGTTCAATCACTTATTAAGAAGTGGAAATTTCACAGATCTCTTGATACCAAGCCAAGAAAGATTTAAGCCAAAACTGCCAGAAGAATTGTTCGGGACACAAAGAACAACCCACAGATAACCTTAAGGAGAAATACAGGCTGCTCTCGAAAAAGACGGTGTGGTTGATTCAAGGAGCACAATATGATGATACTTGAACAAAAATGAGCTGCGTGGTCGAGTTGCCACAAGAAGCCTTTACTGCGCCAATGCCACAAAAAAGCCTGGTTATAATATTCCCGACAACACCTTGACACACCTCACAGATTCTGGCACACTGTTATTATGAGTGACAAGACCAAAATAGAGCTTTATGGTCACAGCCATACGCGCTATGTTTGGAGAGGGGTCAAAAAGGCCTATAGTGAACAGAACACCATCCCCACTGTGAAGCATGGTGGTGGCTCACTGATGTTTTGGGGGTGTGTGAGCTCTAAAGGCACGGGGAATCTTGTGAAAATTGATGGCAAGATGAATGCAGCATGTTATCAGAAAATACTGGCAGACAGTTTGCATTCTTCCGCACGAAAGCTGCGCATGGGACACTCTTAGACTTTCCAGCATGACAATGACCCTAAGCACAAGGCCAAGTTGACCCTCTAGTGGTTACAGCAGAAAAAGGTGAAGGTTCTGGAGTGGCCATCACAGTCTCCTGACCATAATATCATCAAGCCACTCTGGGGAGATCTCAAATGTGCGGTTCATGCATGACAACCAAAGACTGCATGACCTGGAGGCATTTTGCAAAGACAAATGGGCAGCTATACCACCTGCAAGAATTCAGGGCCTCATAGACAACTATTACAAAAGACTGTATGCTGTCATTGATGCTAAAGAGGGCAATACACAGTATTAAGAACTAAGCGTATGCAGACTTTTGAACAGGAGTCAGATTATTTTTTTCTTTGTTGCCATGTTTTGTTTTATGATTGTGCCATTCTGTTATGACCTACAGTTGAATGTGAATCCCATAAGAAATAAAATAAGTGTTTTGCCTGCTCACTCATGTTTTATTTACAAATGGTACATGTATTATCAATTCTCCAAGGGCATGCAAACTTTTGAGCACAACTGTAAATGCGGATGTACGTGGAGGTATGCACATACCTCACTCACTTTTGTTGCCAGCGGTTTAGACATTAATGGCTGTGTGTTATTTTGAGGGGACAGCAAATTTA
>JACXGI010002683.1:11593-70766 GCA_016801175.1 Esox masquinongy
ATATATATATATATATATATATATATATATATATATATATATATATATATATATATATACATACACACAGCTCCGGAAAAAATTAAGAGACCACTGCACCTTTTTTTTCCTTTCCAAAAAAGTTGAAAAGGAAGGTTTTGAGTGAGAAACAGAAGGGTTAAAATTAACAGAGCACTGCAAATTGGACGCTTCTTTTCCTCACTCAAAACTTTCCTCACTCAAATTCCAACACAGGCACACCTCATTTTACTTAATGAGGTACTGATTAGGTGATTACCTGAACCAAATCTAATTTAACGAGGAAAAGTATAAAAACCACTGCTGTGGTCATCACTATCCTCTTGCAATAGGACCAGCTGGCTGGCAAAAACAGTGCAAGTAGCACCTCAGAGGTAATTTGAATAAAAAAATAACTATTCAGCATGACAAAAGAGTTGAAAAGAAAAGCTTTGAGTGAGGACAAGAAGGGTTCAATTCTGGCTTTACTGGCAGAGGGATACAGTGAGCATCAGGTTGCTTCCATCCTGAAAATTTCAAAGACGGTGGTTTATAAGAACAAGGTCAAGCAACAGACATTGTGGACAACAAAGCTACAGACTGGCAGAGGGGGAAAACGACTGTCCACAGACCTAGATGACCGTCAACTCATTCGAATGTCACTCAACAACCATAGGATGACATCAAGTGACCTCCAAAAAATGGCAAACAGCAGCTGGGGTGAATTGCACGGCGAGGACGGTTCGTAAAAGGCTCCTAGGGGCAGGGCTGAAGTTGTGCAAAGCTAGAAAAAAGCCCTTCATCAATGAGAAGAAAAGAAGAGCCAGACTGAAGTTTGCAAAAGACGACAAGGATTGGACCGTAGAGGAATGGAGTTAGGTCATCTTCTCTGACAAGTCAAATTTTCAGCTTTACCCAACTCCTAGTCGTCTGATGGTTAGACGGAGACCTGGAGAGGCCTACAAGCCACAGTGTCTCGCACCCACTGTGAAATTTGGTGGTGGATCGGTGATGATCTGGGGATGCTTCAGCAAGGCTGGAATCGGGCAGATTTGTCTTTGTGAAGGATGCATGAATCAAGCCAAGTACAAAGTTATCCTGGAAGAACACCTGCTTCCTTCTGTGCTGACAGTGTTCCCCAACTCTGAGAATTGTTTTTTCCAGCAGGACAATGCTCCATGCCACACAGCCAGGTCAATCAAGGTGTGGATGGAGGACCACCAGATCAAGACCCTGTCATGGCCAGCCCAATCTCCAGACCTGAACCCCAGTGAATTCCTCTGGACTTTGATCAAGAGGAAGATGGATAGTCACAAGCCAACAAACAAAGACGAGCTACTTGAATGTTTGTGCCAAGAGTGGCATAAAGTCACCTAGCAGCAATGTGACAGACTGATGGAGAGCATGCCAAGATGCATGAAAGCTGTGATGAAAAATCTGGGTTATTCCACCAAATATTGATTTCTGAACTCTTCCTACTTTAAAAAATTATTCTTTTGTTGTTGAAAAATGTATATGAATTTTTTTTCTTTGCATTATTTCAGGTCTGAAACCAATGTATCTTTTTTTGGTTATTTTGACCAGTAGTTGTTTTCTGCAAATAAATACTCTAAATGACAATATTTTTATTTGGAATTTGCGAATGATGTTGTCAGTAGTTTATAGAATAGAACAAAACTGTTCATTTTACTCAAACACATACCTATGAATAGTAAAACCAGAGAAACTGATAATTTTGCAGTGGTCTCTTAATTTTTTTCAGGGCTGTATATGTTATTGTAAATGATGTAAATATGTAACATAATATGTTTCATCAATGTAAATATGATATATTTACATTGATTGAAAGAAAGTCAAAACCAAAAGTGGCATAAGATTAGCTCATCTTATTGTTTAAGAAGTCAGCGTTTTTAGTCTCTGAACTTTTGTTCCTTGTGCTGACTTCTTAACTCTTATAGATTTACATATGATTTTCATCTCCAAGTTAAATTAGATTGCATTTCCTCAAACTAGTTATAGACAGTAGGGCCTGTGTCTTCTTTTAAATGCAATGTTTAGTGATTTTAAAACGATGATAGTTGACTCTAGGAATTTTTTATACAAGGAATTGGGCATGGAATATTATGCACAATACACAAAGTTTGATATGATACATTTGGATTTTTGTTTTGAACTGTTATAGTTGTCATTAATAATATAAAGCTCGGAGACAATAAAGGGACCTTTACTTGTATGGAACATTCCTGTCCATCCACTCAGCACTTGTGTTATCAGTAGCTCCAAGCTGCTTAGCTCATGTTCTGTTTTGGGAGGGTTTGAGTGATCTGGGGTTTGTATGGATATTGTGGCCAGATGGTGTTAGACATTATGTCAAACCAACACATACATCAGTCAGTTGCCTGTGTTTTGCTATGAGAAAGAAAACAAACCTGGGTTGTGAATGTTAAGTATTGTGCTCAGGAATGTAATAATAGGATTGAATGTCTGACAGGGTTAAAGGCAGTGGAGGTGGAGGAAAGAGAAGGTAGAACATTATTTTCCTTGGATTTGAGGAAGAATATTTTAATTGTGTGTGACAGAAAGTGGCTTTAACAGCAGATACAGAGGAAACGAATTTAGCAAGGAGGGAATGAAAGATAATAGGTCATCTGGAAGTTTTGTTTTTCATTTTCGCCCAGCTGGCCTGATCTGTGAGCTGTTAGTGAGTCACCAAGGCAGAGCCAGCCGGGAGGTTAGGGGCCAGTTAGAGGCATAGGATCTCAAGAGGGAGGGTAGTGGGGTTGAAAGGCTGAATCAGGAGACAAAGTGGAGAAGAATTTAGCAGATTGGTTATGATAGTATAGAAGAGGAGAGATTGTGACTGCACATGACCATCTGTGTAGGGGCTGCTGAGATGGTCGAGTTGGAGAAGGGAGAAGGAGACGAAGTAGTGATAAGAGACCAGGATGTAGGTTTTAGGAAGATTTGTCCATGAACTGCATCTGGTAAAGACAAGGTTCTTTGTGTTGCCTATATTTTGAGTGAGACAGGACTGGAAAAGGGTTAATGTGATGCCGAAAGAGGAATGGAGTGGAAAGTGAAAGGTGTAAATAAATGAATAGAAGGCAGACATTTGAGGTTAAAGCTGTCCAGTAATATGAGTGGTGAGCCATTGCCAGGAAATTAGCTTATCAAAGTGTCAAGCTCTTTGAGGTAGTCCCCAATGCCACAACCAATGGCAGACACTTCCAGACTAAGGAAAACATACTCAGATAAAGTTACAGCTGGTGGAATCAGTCAAAGGCTATAAGTGGAGCGCATTTTTGATTGTCATTTCCTAACGCTGCCGTTGACCAGGAATTGTATGTTTGCGTGGACAGGGGACACATGTTTTGAAGAGTTGCAGCTGTGGGATGGGGAGCATTTGTAAATATTACAGGGGAAGGAGTGAATAGGGATAGAAACACAGTTGACAAAGCTACATCCATAATTGAAAACATGCAGTGTGATAGGCCCATTTCACTTAATGACAAGTACATTCCTAATGTTTTGTGTGTTTTTGTTATAGTAACCTGGTAGGGACCGTAAATCCAGACAAATATTGTTAAACAAGAAATATTGAGTGAAAAAGACTAATTCTGGTTTAAGGGCTAGGTGTTGGGTAAATGTTACAACTGGGTAAGCTTTAGAGGATAGTGCTTAGACCTGTTTTCTCCTACAGCTATGAAAGTTTATAGGTTAAGATAAATGCGGCGTGTGTATATATATATATATATATACACACACATATACAGCTCTGGAAAGAATTAAGAGACCACTTTTTCTTTCCAGAAGCATTCAATTTGCAGTAGTCTCTTAATTTTAACCCTTCTGTTCCTCACTCAAAACCTTCCTTTTCGACTTTTTTGGAAAGGAAAGAAAAAGGTGCAGTGGCGTCTTCATTTTTTCCGGAGCTGTATATACAGTGGATATAAAAAGTCTACACACCCCTTTGAAAATGCCAGGTTTTTGTGATGTAAAAGAATGAGACAAAGATAAATCATGTCAGAACTCTTTCCAGTTTTAATGTGACCTATAATGTGAACAATTCAATTGAAAAACAAACTGAAATCTTCGAGGGGGAAGAATGAAAAATATAAACCTTACAATAACCTGATTGCATAAGTGTGCGCACCCTCGTATAACTGGGGATGTGACTGTGTTCAGAATTAATCAATCACATTCAAACTCATATTAAATAGAAGTCATTACACACCTGCCATCATTATAAGTGACTCTGATTAATCACAAATTAAGTTCAGCTGTTCTAGTAGGATTTTCCTGACATTTTCTTAGTTGCATCTCAGAGCAAAAGCCATGGTCCGTAGAGAGCTTCCAAAGCTTCAGAGGGATCTAATTGTTGAAAGATATCAGTCAAGAGAAGGGTACAAAAGAATTTCCAAAACATTAGATATACCATGGAACACAGTGAAGACAGTCATCATCAAGTGGAGAAAATATGGCACAACAGGGACATTACCAAGAACTGGACGTCCCTCCAAAATTGATAAAAAGACGAGAAGAAAACTGGTCAGGGAGGCTTCCAAGAGGCCTACAGCAACATTAAAGGAACTGCAGGAATTTCTGGCAAGTACTGTCTGTGTGCTACATGTGACAACAATCTCCCGTATTCTTCATATGAATGGGCTATGGGGTAGGGTGGCACGACGGAAGCCTTTTCTTACAAAGAAAAACATCCAAGCCCGGCTGAAGTTTGCAAAAACAAACATCAAGTCCCCCAAAATCACGTGGGAAAATGTGTTATGGTCTGATGAAACCAAGGTTGAACCTTTTGGCCATAATTCCAAAATGTATGTTTGGTGCAAAAACAACACTGCACATCACCCAAAGAACACCATACCCACAGTGAAGCATGGTGGTGGCAGCATCATGCTTTGGGGCTGTTTTTCTTCAGCTGGAACCGGGGCCTTAGTCATCGTGGAGGTAATTATGAACAGTTCCAAATACCAGGCAATTTTGGCACAAAACCTTCAGGCATCCGTTAGAAAGTTGAAGATGAAGAGGAAGTTCACCTTTCAGCACGACAACGACCCAAAGCACACATCCAAATCCACAAAAGCATGGCTTCACCAGAAGAAGATTAACGTTTTGGAATGGCCCAGCCAGAGCCCAGACCTGAATCCAATTGAACATCTGTGGGGTGATCTGAAGAGGACTGTGTACAGGAGATGTCCTCGCAATCTGACAGATTTGGAGCACTTTTGCAAAGAAGAGTGGGCAAATATTGCCACGTCAAGATGTGCCATGCTAATAAACTCCTACTCAAAAAGACTGAGTGCTGTAATATTAGCAAAACGTGCTTCAACAAAGTATTAGTTTAAGGGTGTGCACACTTATGCAACCAGGTTATTGTGAGTTTTTTATTTTTCCCCCTCAGAGATTTCAGTTTGTTTTTACAATTGAATTGTTCATGTTATAGGTCACATTAAAGTTGGAAAATGTTCTGACATGATTTATCTTTGTCTCATTCTTTTACATCACAAGAACCTGGCATTTTAACAGGGGTGTGTAGTCTTTTTATATCCACTGTATACATAGATATAATATGGGGTTTTTTCATATCGTATTTTGCACTGTTTAACACTGTTTCTGGTTACTACATGATTCCATGTTTTATTCATAGTTTTGATGTCTTCACTATTATTCTACAATGTGGAAAATAGTAACAATGAAGAAATACCCTTGAATGAGTAAGTCTGTCCAAACTTTTGACTGGTACTTTATTTGTGTGTGTGTGTTTCAGTATTAATCACCTTGAAGTAAGCTTTTGTAGTCAGAGTGCATCCATCATATTGTAGCCGCTTCCTACCGTGAGAAAGTAGATACTTTTTGACCTGGCAGAATTGGCCTGTTCAATGTCAGCTCTAAAGTATGCAATCCTCCCACCCAGTTCAGGCCTCTCCCCTGCCAGGTCTCTCTGCCAGAAGTAAGGCCCACTAGGACATCTATATCACTATTTCATCACTATTTCTTATTAGTTGAACTAGTGTCAACATGGCTTCCTGGTGGTAATTATGCACAAATTAATGATGCCAGATTCAATTTTAGGAGACTTACAAAAATCTCCTGATGGTATACTAGCCTGCTGGCTTAATCAGGCATGAAACTTTCCGTGGACCTCAAGTTTCAGGCTAATCCCCTCTTTAAAACGTGGTATTCGGCTGAATCTTGTTCAGTGTCTTTGCATTTCTACATTATTTTTACTTGTTTTGATGTACAGCTGGAAGCTGTCTGACTTTGTTGAATCTAATTTGGTCATGCACAAACATCATAACTACCCAGAAAACCAAGTAAATACTACAAAACTTAAGCTTTGGTACAGAGGTTGTAGCTTCATTGACATGTACATAAACACATTTTCTCAGGATAAAGTTGTGGTAGCATTCTTGATCTTATGGCCTTTCTCTTTTCAAATAGAAAACAGTGGCACAATGAGATATAACACGTGTGGCCCTGGATCCAGCTCTAACTCAGCAATACACAAACCAGGAAGCAGGACCATGGTGGTGAGTACTGTATGACTTCATATAATATTTTCAGTTGATAGTGTTTCTTTCCTTAAAGATAAATCGTACTCTTACAACACTGAATTCCTGCTTTTCCATCTTTACAACCCTGAATTCCTGCTTTTCCATCTTATTTGCCATGCTACCACCCTTATCTAAAACAGGGGCGTGCATTTGGTTGATGATAACCTTCACAGTCTTACCACAAATACAAACTTCCAAGCTGCACCCTCGCAGCACAAACATGAAGTTTTTCACAAGAACCTACCATGACTGTGTTTATGAGATTAGACTGCAACAAACATCTTATGACAAAACATCTAACTCATGATCTTTAGACTAGACAGTATAGCCAATGTTTGCTTTTTAAGCTGATTGGCTGTTGTATGTATTTAATTATAAATTCTGGTTAAAACCCTGAAAGCTGATTGGCTGAAAGCATGGCATATTTAAACAATAAGGCACGAGGGGTTATGGTATATGACCAATATACCACGGCTGTGAGTAGTTTGTAGACACAACGCATCACAGACTGCCTGGTGTGCATAGGCATGGTATATTGGTAATATACATTGGGAAAATACCACAAAGCCCACCTCTGGGGTAACATACCATAATTAGGCACCTCTGGGGTTTGGTATATTGCCAATATTCCACCACTATATGCTGTATTTTTGCACTCTGCAATGCATCATCTAAGAACAGTCCTAAGCTGTGATAAATTGACCATATACTGTACCACACTCCCTTGTGTCTTATTGCTTAAGTCTAACAGTCTATTGTCTTCTAGATGCTCCCTGGGTCCCAGTATTTGGGTTGGTCCTCGCCTCGATCAGTGATGGAGTTAGGACCCAGATACAGAATCAGCCAGCCTCCAGTTAGCACAGCCTACCTTCACAGTGACAACAATCAGCTGGGTGGCTACCTGACTAGCCAGGCCACCAGGTCCACCATATCCAGATCCATGTGTCAGTCCGACCATGAGGTTGTGTCCCTAGATCTGGGAGCCCCGCATACTCTGTCTCACAAGCAACACAACCCATTGGCCAGCTGGGTGGCCCCAGATGGTATCGTCTCAGAGTGCCACTCCTACCATGGTGGAGGTATACCTGCCCCTGGAATGATGCGTCGTACCCTAAGTGGAACTCTGGCACAAGCTGTTGTGTGGGGTGGGAGGGAGGCAGACCTGTTATACCAGCACTCTTTCAAAGGCCCTGCCCACCGCACTATCAGTCGCATCAACAGACAACATCAGCATCTGAGCTCAGAGTCAGGGGTGCCGATGTGTGCCGGTGGTGGCAGCGTGTATGGTGGTGAGGGTCAGTACCAGAATGTTTTGCGCCGAGCTACATCCCTACACAGCCTAAAAAGTGTAGGAAAAGGTATGGATGTGCCTGATGGGGGCAGGAATTCAACTGACGGTAACGAAAAACTCAGAGGGTAAGAGATGCCGGAGTTGTCCAAATGCCAAGCAACCTTGCATGAAATGACACAGCCCTATGCACATTATACAAACGCCTTACATAACTTTGGTAAGTTTCTGATTAATCTCCCTCTTTTCCTCCTGTATTTATGGACAGAATGCACAGTTTAGACATGCCAACTGCAGTCAGATACCTGCTCATGTGTGACACAGCAATGCAGGTGCTAGGAGCAGCCTACATACAGCACCAGTGTTACCATAGCAGTGATGCCAAAAAACAGGTAACAAATCCATGTCAATAACCCATAAACTGTTTCAATGACCGAAATGTAATTTGCAGCTTTACAGCTGTAAATAAATATATTTGTAACAGATTTGTTAAGTGCCATTTAGTTTTAAAATGTTAAATTTGAGTCATGCTTATGATTACAAACTGTGAATGCAAAAATGATTGGGGTGTTGTTTTAAAAAAACAAACAATAAAAATATTGTCACAGGAGGGCTTTTTTTCCCCCAGAATGCTGTGGGGAGTGATGAAAAAGAAAATAGAAACATGAGAGAGGGAATGTAATAAAATACTTTGGAAGTGGTTTATCCTGTTGTTTTTGGTACTGAGAAAACTATGACTGGGCTGTGGAGTTTCGACTAACCTAGCTAGTGTTCAGTCAGGCACGATACTGCTAATGCTGGTAGCATGCGTTGACAGACATCTACTGTACCAAAATAGAATTTTTCTACAGCAATAAAATAATTGGTTAACTATATTACTAATCTGTTTTTTTGTGTTTGTGTTTGAAGTCTATGGTATTCTATTAATGCCCAGTAGTATGAATACAAACATGCATACATGGTTGGTGTTGCCGACTGTACTGGTAAAGCTCTATTAATTCTAGTAGTGTTCTGTTGAATTAGACCCTGCAGACGGAATTCCACATCAACATATTCCATGGACTTCGCATGTGTTGAACCGTTTCAGTGTACCTGAGCTAGAAACAGTCCCTGACCCACTGAGTCAAACTCTAGAGAGAAGGCTATGTGTCAGGGTAGTACAAATGACACTGCTCTTTCAATGTCTGACAGACCCTTTACTCAGGCTAGGCCAACTACAAAGCAAACCTTACAGAAACAGCAAATTGAACAGTCAAGACAAGCATTGCAGAGTCTTCTTCAATACTTTTGTGAAAATATATCCTAGTCCAGTGTTTCTCAACCCTGCTCCTGGGCGCCCCCTGCCCTGCATGTTTCAGATCTCTCCCTGCTCTTTCACACCTGATTCAAATGGTCAGCTCATTATCAAGTCCTTCATGAGCTACATCAGGTATGTTAGGGCAGGGAGAGACCTAAAACATGCAGGGCAGGGGGGCATCCAGGAGCAGGGTTGAGAAACACTGTCCTAGTCGAAAGGCTGTAGGCCAAAATGTTGAAATTTAATTTTGTCAGACTACAAAACATTTGGCTGCTTGGCTATATCTATCTCCTTAGAGTTTTTGACATCAAACTACGACTTGCATTGGCCATAAATCTGTAGCTCTGTCAACGTCGCCACTGGCCACTTTTGGTCATCCAGTTTGTAGGGACGGTCTGATCTAGGCAGGGTGTTGGCAATGTTATATACCTTCCAGATAATAATAATGTTGACCATGCACTGATAGACACTCAAGTCCTTTAAACATTTTTTAAAATTGTGTTTATTAATACAGAGATGTCAAGCTAAGGCCTATGTCTCTTACAGCAGAGTGCTATTTAACAGCAATAATAAAAACAAACAAATATGGGGATACACAAATTTTAGAAAAAGAAATCACAGTAATTGGTTATACTTGAGCTAATTTAGGATAATTGTATGGTGAATGGAGACTTATCCAATTACGATATTTCAGTTTAGTATTTTTAACATAAACATTTTATTTTTACAACATTGACAAATTCCCCTCAAATGGGAATAACAACAAATATCTAAGATGTACCTAAAATCATAAAATGCTTGAAGAAATTGTTAAAATGTTTCTCCATTCACGCCACTCCCTCCCTCAGGGAGAGCAGGGTTGTGCTAGTCAATAACCTACCTTCTCCTTGCCCACCTACAGGTGCGTCTGCTGAAGGGTGTCCCTGCTCTCGTGCAGCTCTTCAGCAGTGACAGCCAGGAGGTCCAGCGCTACTCTACCAGTGCTACACGCAACCTCATCTATGAGAACATGGACAACAAAATTGAACTTATTGAGGCTGGGGGGATAGACAAACTTCTCAGTGTGCTGAAAGAACCAGATGAAGAGCTTCGAAAAAATATAACCGGTAATAACACTGGTTACACTTTATTTTGAGAGTCCCAATTTTCATTTGTTCTATAGATAGTTTGTTGAAAGTTTCTTGATAGTATTACTATCTGTTCATAAGAGTCAGCTTGCTAAGGTTAGGATTATAAGAAGGTATAGGGTAAGGGTACATGTTAGGGTTTGGATAAAGGTTAGGGTTAGTAAATAGTTAAAATGTTACCAATAATCGTTCGATAATCTGCAGAGAATCTAGAGAAACACCTTTGGGACTCTCAAAGTGTTACCTTAACATCTATATACTTCAACAATCAGCTTGGATTTATTTTTAGCTTTATTTATACAGAGACTTTAGTCTGAGTCCTAAGTCATTAAAGCTGAATTAAAGCAAATACTAACAAACATGAAAAACACATTTTTTAAAAAGCAGTCACATTGAACAATAGAAAACTTATTTATTAAACATTTCAATTGCCATACAGCAGGGGTTTTCAAAGTGTGAGAAAGCAATTTGTTTAATTATAATCTATTGTTTGTAAAATTAAAACCAAATCAAGCTGTAGAAATGAATATATATAAAAATAGTAGAAAAACGTTATATAGTACCTTCGTAAAGTAGTCAGACCCTTTAATTTTCGAGTATTTTCGAGTAATTTTGGTGGGTTTGGTAGTGCAACATGTAGCCTAACAGCGGAGAGATATAGGCTACCATATTACTTTCACCTTTTCTCAGAGTAATGCTGTCTGTTACTAGCATTAATAAATGCCCAGTAGACATCTGCAGTTAATGTTTTAAGTTAATGATTCACATATTTTTTTTTACAAAATTGTATTCACATTTTTTACTTTCTCACCAATCCATCTATTGCCATCCAGGACTAGCTGATACTATTCTGGTCTCATTTGGTAAGGGAACAGGAGCAACTAAATTTGAATACAAATGCAAAGCCTAGAATCAAGAGTAGATATTGACATCTTTCTTTGGCATGCACTAATGATGCAAACAAACACAACTGCCTAATAAGAGACAGCCATGAATCAAACTGTCCAAATACAACCCTGTTCCCAAAAAAGTTGGGTCACTGTGTAAAATGTAAATAAAAACAGAATGCGATGACGTGCAAATCATTTAAACCCGAAATTCAATAGAAAATAGTACAAAGACAACATATCAAATGTTGAAACTAAGATATTTTATTTTTTTCTTGAAAAATAAATGCCCACTTTGAATTTGATGCCAGCAACATGTTTCAAAAAAGTGGGGACAAAGGCAACAAAAGACCAGAAAGGTTGTGTAATTCTAAAAAACTAAACCTGGTGGAATATCACACAACTAATTAGGTCAATTGGCAACAGATCAGTAACATGATTGGGAATTAAAAGATCATTCCAGAGAGGATGGGTCTGTCAGAAGTGAGGATGAGGAGGGGTTCACCACTCTTTGAAAGACTGCACGGGCAAATAGTGCAACCATTTTAAGAATAACATTTCTCAATGTAAAATTGCAAAGTTTGGGGATCTCATCATCTACGGTACATAGTATCATTAAAAGATTCAGAGAATCCGTAGAAATCTCTGTGTGCAATTGACAAGGCCGTAAACCAGTAGTGGATGGAAGTGATGTTCAGGGCCTCAGATGCAATTCTGTAGTGGAAATCACTGCATAGGCTCAGGAACACTTCCGAAAACCATTGTCTGTGAACACAGTATGTCGCCGCATCCAAAAATGCAAGTTAAAACTCTACCATGCAAAGAAGAAACCATGTATTAACAAGATCTAGAACCTCCGCTGCCTTCTCTGGGCCCGTGCTCATTTAAGATGGACTGAGGCGAAGTGGAAAACTGTTCTGTGGTCTGACAAATCCAAATTTTAAATTATTTTTGGGAATCATGGACGCCACATCCTCTGGACTAAAGAGGAGAGGGACCATCCAACTTGTTATCAGCACACAGTTCAAAAGCCAGCATCCGTGATGGTATGAGGGTGCATGAGTGCACATGGCAAGGGTGAATTGCATATCTGTGAAGGCACCAATAATGCTGAACAATATAGGTGCAATAACAGGTTTTGGAGCAATATGTTGCATATGCTGCCGTCCAGCTGACATCTTTTTCAGGAAAGGCCTTGTTTATTTCAGCAAGACAGTGCCAAAACACATTCTTCACGTATTACAACAGCATGGCTCCGTAGTAAAAGAGTATGTACAAAACTTGCGGTTATTTTAAAATCAAAATGTAATGTTAGACATTCAATTAAACCAATATGGATGAAAATACCCTCAAAGTAAATCTGATAGTCTGTACTTTATCCCATTGTCATTATTATAATTTTAAATCCAAATCACTGGAATACAGAGCCCAAACAAATGTGTGTAATTGTCCTAATATTTATAGACTGCACTGCATAAAGACACAAAAAATATGTGACGATTTAGGCTAGGAACTTGCTTTAAAATGTCTGTGGTAAATGCGACTGATTTGCATAGGAATATCATTCGTTTGTCTCTGTGACATTCAGAAACATTCAGAGTTAAAACCTTTTAGAGTCAAGGAGTCAAAGAAATTGGACATTGGTAGGGAAGTGAGTTTATACACTGTGCGACTGTTGCTGTACATTCAATCACTTTTGTGACAAAGAATGTCTAACATTAAATTTTTATTTTATAATTGATCCAAACAATACAGTTGGTAGCAGAATAACATTTGGGGCAATTCAGGATTATTGTTATTATTAATATTACTAATATTTAATTGCCTACCGAAAGTAAGCCACATTTGTTTTTAAGCAGCTTAGCATTGCAGGGGAATTAGCTTCAAAACAATAATATTCATAGGTCACTCACATAAAATAAATATAGTGGTATATAAATATTAAATGTGAAAGAGGCAACCCTGAAAAAAATATAGGTTAACTTTGTAAGTAGGTCAGCCTAGGAATAAAGAATGTCCTTAAGACGCTCACATCCTTCGGCACATTGAAAGGGGCAGGCCTAATTTTCCACAAGACCCTTTTGCTGTGTTTAGGCTTAACTCTCCAGCTGTGAGTAAATAGTTCTTCCGATTCTTTGACCTGGTTCGTTTTTGAACACTCCCTTGGATCAACAACACCTCACGGAGAGAGAATGAACATACTGCCTTGATCAGTTGACTAAAGGGTATGTAAAGCCACTGACTTTCATTCGCTAATAAGATGTGTGTGATGAAGTATGAAAATGAATGCACACACTACTTTAAGTTGTTCTGGATAGGAGCATCTGTTAATTTACGTAAATGTGTGTATTAAAGTGGAGGTATCCCAATTCTCCTCCAACTGTAAATCAATTCCCTGACATTCATAGCATAGTGTTATAGTTAGTGTATTATAGAACTTTAAAATGACACCTCTTTACTCGCATATTGACACATACAGTATTATTGTCAACACTAAAAGTACAACTGGCATCCCTGTTTTTATTTTGGCATCATATGACGAGACTTGCGCTGTGAATAATGATTATTTAAGGCCTATTGAAGTTAAAGCCTTTGTGTTTTCAGCCCGTTGACCTTGTCTCAAAAATGGAGTGGTTCAGTAGACTCTGTCTCTCATCTGTCTGTCTGTCTGGCAGGTATTTTGTGGAACCTGTCATCTAAGGACAGCCTGAAGGAGAAACTGGCCCGAGAGACATTGAATGAGCTCACACAGAGGGTGATTGTGC
This sequence comes from Esox masquinongy, assembly GCA_016801175.1. Classification (NCBI taxonomy): domain Eukaryota; kingdom Metazoa; phylum Chordata; class Actinopteri; order Esociformes; family Esocidae; genus Esox; species Esox masquinongy. Next base: position 25,524 of record JACXGI010002683.1, read on the forward strand.
CCCTGTGCAGTAGAAGAGATTCAGAGATGATCCATCAGAGTCAATCTGAGGCGGATATATTCTACAACACCACTGGCTGTCTAAGGTAGGTACACCCATCTTCTTACATTATTGTGTATACCTACACACTATAAATTAGGGCCATGCAATTGATCAGATTATAATTGGAATTGCAATATAGATATCTGCAATGTTATAATAGCAGACTCCAGCTATTTTCGTTTTCATGAAAAAATGTGAATGGGACACGCCATCTGTTTTAATCAGTGTTTCATGCGAGTGCTCCATCAAATTTAACCTATGCCAGTGCTGGTCAGTGCTTGTTGTTAATTCATAGAAATCAAAAGGACTGTTTTAGCAGTTTCGGAATTATATTTGCTGTTCATTTCTGGACTAGGTGTCAGGTCCTGCCTGGGGGCCACAGTCAAGGCCTGACCGCAGAGGTGCCTCTAGGTGTTTGTGTTTGCACTCGATTTGCAGTTTGCCTCTCCTTTATTTATTTTTGTGCGTTATAATAAAAGGATGTTTCCCTTTACTCGCTCCACGCCTCGTGTCCTGCTTACCTACGATCATGACAGAATGATCCACCGAAACCAGGACCAAGTGGAGCTAGACCATGGGGGAACTCCTCGGGGACAAGAACTGGTCTCTGATGAGGAGTACCTCCATGGTCTAGCCCTGGATCAAGCCAGGGATCCAGGGCGGCGGTGACAACGTCGGCGTTCCCACGCACAGGCCCAACGGCCAGCCCAGGAGACCTGCTCCGGGGGCAGAGTGTCCTCCTGTCCCGGCGCCGCGTCCTGCTCCAGAGCCTCCTCCTGAGCCTCCTCCTGGTGCCCCTAGGAATCTCTGCGCAGCAGTTTTGGTTGGCCCCAATTAGAGGCAGCTGCTCCACATTGCCTCTATTTGGGGACCCTATTTAAGTTGCCCTTTTGGAGAGAAAAACACAATCGCATACACATCCTATCATCTCTCTTTGAATTTTCTCTGCTTATTTTACTGAAGAGTAAGATTCTACAAATGTATTAGGCTAAATAATTATTCACTAAAAGAAATGCCAACAGTGTAACAGGCCTGTTGCGGTGGCCTACTCATCGCTGGCCTGTTGCGGTGTTCTACAAACTAGACATGGCTGCTATCAACGCACACATGCTGCCCAAGCAATGTCTCAATAAGACAATCAGCAGAAGACATTTCATAATGGATCTGGCATGTGAGCTTTGTGAAAAGTAATTTAACACCAAGACAGCCAAGAAGCAATTCGCCAAAGAGGCAGTACGTCCCACTCTTCCTCTTCCCAAGCCTCGGCAGCTCACACCCGACAAGAAGACACCGTGTCAAGTCGGCAAGTGCACACGGAACAAGACCAATGAAAACTGTGTGCAGTGTAACCGTTTTGTTTGCCGGTTTTGCTCACACAAACCCCCAAAGCTGTGTGCTGACTGTCGGGTGGAAGTTTGAAGTTCGAGCAAGATGTATAAATAAAAGCCCACATCATCTAAAGCAATGACAAATGACTTTTCTTTATTTTATCAAATAGTCAATTTCATTTTTCATGTTGGCTACTGTAAATCATCCTTTCATCATATTTTTACTCTGCTAATCAAATGTACAAATAAAATTAATAGAATAATACACTGCAATGTTTTTACTTGAAGAGAAGGCAGTGAAGGGCAGTTATAAGCTGTAGTAATGAGGATCTGGTATGCGTAATGATGGGAAGTCTGGGGTGATGTGATGAAGAACCAGGTGTGCGTAATAGTGGAGAGTCCGGGGTGTTCTGTGAATGCCGAGCTAGCAGCCGATGCCTCCCACGTTAATGTGGGAGGCACTGTGACAGTGAAGGCTACTGTAAATCATCTTTTCCTTTATTTATTTATCAAATTTATCGTGTTTATCAAGCAACCGTGCTTTAGGCCTATGTACAGCTATTCATGCAGATATCCTTTAATCGTTGCAAACTGGTCGAAATGTCTTATTTTACCTTGTACATCATCAAAATGAAAACAAAATTCTAATAGATTTATTTTTTATAATTAAGTGTTGTTTAATTTTCATTTTGTACATTTGTAGGGCCGAAAACGAATGAAAATACTATAGCCTATGTTCTTGGAAATAATGTACTATGTAATATTTTTTTAACCGTTTTTTTTCGTATGATAAGACCTTCAATGCAAACACATTCTTGTATTATTTCAAATTCATCAACCATTTAAAACAAACAAACAAATTCTGTAATTCTTAATTTTTTAGACTGTTCTATATAGTTTGACGACCCAGTAGATGAACTGATGCTCTGGCTGGATGGTGATGCAGTGGAGGAGAATGTGTATGCTAATAGGGCCGGGTATGCTGATGACGAGAAACGGCGTTCGGCTCTGGCTGTTAATGTTCGTCTGAAAGGCTTGCCGGTTCTACTGTAACTTCAGTTAGCATATTATTTAAGCTATGATTTCTATGATCTAGTTTTAGAAGTGGGGTTATCTATGCTGTTCATACCAAAGTGTTTGAAAATTGCAATATTTGGCCAACAAATCGCAATTAAATATTTTTTACCAAATCCTGCATACCTACTGTACATGGGCTGATATGGCATACAGCTCCCATATTCTCTTCCTCTACTTAGAAACCTGAGCTCAGTGAACAAGAGGACGAGGCAGAAGATGAGAGACATGCAAGGGCTGGTGGACTCTCTGGTGGCCTACATTGAGAACTCCCTACAGGATGAGAAGGCAAAGGACAAAGTAAGCCTTAAGCACAATTCAATCTACTCTATTAAGCATTCAGTAACTCATTGGATCCACTGGGGTTAATTGAGATACCCAGCAAATCAATACATCTGTACAGTTCATCATTAGCTGTATGTTGTATTATTTGCTGGACTGATGTTTGCTATCTGCTGTCTCTTATGTGACGCATGCTGCTCTAAGAGACACAATAACCACCGGTGTTTCTTTTTTACCTTCTCACTACTTATCCCCCCCCCCACCCGTTTTTTCCTTGTGTCTGTTCCTGCAGGGTATAGAGAACGCAATGTGTGTCCTAAGGAACCTATCTTATCAGTTGTATAGTGAGATTCCCCCCTCTACTCTACTGCAGTTGGAGGGCTGTACACGAAACAGAGCCTCTACTGAGTTTGAAGCCATTGGCTGTTTTATCCCACTGAGCAAGAAGGCAAAAGAGGTATGTGTCTTTTACAAAATGTTTTCCCAAAGGGGATATCAAATTTTAATTTAAAACCAAACATTGCAAATAGAGGCTAAACGTCTCAACCACTGAAAAATATCCAGTAGGGATCACCACTGACATTTAACCATGAGCGGATTGTTACTTGAGTGGATGGTCAGGAGCCTGGGTAGGAGTTTGTACACTGCAAATTACTTCAGTAATCCCAAAAAGATGTAGCATTTGACCAGAACATACAACCCTGTTTTCAAACTTATTTGAACCATGTTGCTGGCATCAAATTCAAAATGGGCATTTATTTTTCCAATGACAATAACATTGCTCAATTTCAACATTTGATGTAGTCTTTGTGACTATTTCCTATTAAATATAGGGATAAATGATTTGCACATCAATGTATTCTGTTTTTATTTACATTTTACACAGTGTCCCAACTTTTTTGGAAACAGGGTTGTAGATGAATTACATTGAGATACAATCACATAGGTCTTGTTATACGTGTGAATACTTGGCTGCCGATTTTGTGAATTACAATTGCTGGGGTGTCCTGGGTGGTGCAGGGTAAAGGTCTTTATCAGATAATGAAATGTATATCTCAGCCTAACTGTGTGAATGAAATTTTTGTCTGACACCCACAACACCCATCCAATTTTTGTAAAATCAATACTGAATATGACTGGGATCCAAGGTTAGACAGATTGGATCTGAAATTTGTCAGTGATAGATAATTGGATCTAAATTGTATCAGATATGTATCAGACCCAAATTTATATGAAAGACTCAAAATGCCTGCCTTATTCCCACTCAAGCATGCCAAAATTGAACTTTTCTGACAGTGAACATTAATGTTTCCCATGCATTTTATGTTATAGCTTGGCCAGTTTAATACATGGATCATGCTCCACAGGAGTGGTTTTCAACCTTATTGACTCCAAATCCAAGAAAATATTTCAGGAACCTTTTTAATGAGAAATCCTTTTGCAAGAAACATTGTTTATGAAAGGGTAACTGCTTGTTTCCAAAAATGTTATGAAAGTCTTCTTTTAAAAATAAAAAAAGAAATATTAAATATGTTTAAAACATGAAATTCAGTATCTGATAAAATAGAAGAGTTAAATGAATGGACAGCCATGAATACTTAATCGCTGAAGGTGCCATGTATGTGTATTTTTTTGTAGGCAACTCTGGACAGATGTAGGCAACTCTGGAAAGAAATTTTGGAAAGAAATTTTGTAGGCAACTCTGGAAAGAAATTGGAGAGAGATGCGAGGCAGTAGCTAAGCTTCATATTGGCAGATGTTCCTAGTTTGGTGCATTTCTGAACAATAAATTATTTGTATTTAATGTATTTTTTTAATATTATTAGTAGGCATGTCAAGTTAGCACATGTAATTAAATTTACCATAATTTATTTGTCGCCATTAACAAATTTTTCTTTTTCGAGCCTTAGTACCATCCACTGTCAGTGGTTGACTTGAGCAGGAGCTGTCTTCAGAGCAGTACCGTATCGAGAAAACTACTGTTTGCAGGCCCCCTAAATGAATTTGATTCTAATCACATTTCAGCCTAAACATCAAAGGACAATACCTTGAAAAATGTAGGTGTGATTCAGTGTTTGGATGAAGTGCCTGTTCACGCAGCAAAGGGACATGGCGCACCCCGAATATGTCTTGCACGCCTTCAGCAGAAAAACGCTTTGTGAGAAGCGCCGGTAGAAGCACTATCTTCTGGTAGCATAAAACCTCCAAAATCCTCTTCACAGGCCAATGTCAAATCAAATAATGGTTCCCCAAACAAATGTCAGTCGGGGGCGCCACGATAATAACCCAGACCTCTATAATAACCCAGATCCTATTCCTGATCTGGAATAGGATCTACCAGCCGGAATAACTGGGGTTTCTTTGTGTCATTGTGGTCTAGTGACTCCATGTGTCTGGTTTGGGCATTTGCAAGCTCACTGAGGTCAATAGTCAAATGAACATAACTCAAGTAGACAGTGTGATAAGAATAAACATGTCATGACAGGGCATGTTTAGAAGAATGCGTTTCTCCATCTTCAACTGAAGATACCCACTTCAACCAATACCCATGGTGCAAACAGTTTAATCTGATGTTGTTGGTAATACAAATAATATTTGATCTGACTGGGACCCCTGTTTGAGGACCCACTGGATATAGAACCATTATTGTTTCTGCTATAGTGAATGTCTTGCCCTAATCTCTATAGCAACAGAACCAGGAACTGTCCACCTTCTCTGAGATTGCTAAGCAACCAAAGGGGGCAGAGTGGCTGTGGCACCCCCATGTGGTTGGGCTGTACAACCGTGTGCTGCAGCACTATGAGACCAACACAGCCACGCGAGAGGCTGCAGCCGGTGCTCTCCAGAACATCACGGCTGGAGAGACGAGGGTAGGTCTCCTACCCCCAGCCAGTTGCATAATTCAGATTTACATCTAAACAGAGAAGGAACTCAACACTGATGTTATATTCCTTGTATTAGTGGGCATCATTGCTGAGTTGGGTGATTCTGGAGCAGGAGCAGATGCTGCCTGTGATTTTAGGCCTCCTGAAAACACACAGTGCCCTGGAGATGCGCTCCCTCACTGGCCTCCTGAGGAACATTTCCCAACACAAAAGGATCCAGGACGACATGGGTGAGACTCGATCCTCCTCATCACTCGATCCTAGATTGAAAACTAAAGGGAACCCGTGCCTTTGCTACACGGGCCCCTAGACTCTTGAACAGCCTGCCGCAGAATTTCAGAGATGCTACGTCAGTGCATTCTTTGAAATCTTACCTAAAAATATTTTTTATAAGATATATACAGTATCTCACAAAAGTGAGTACACCCCTCACATCTTTGTAAATATTTGATTATATCTGTTCATGTGACAACACTGAGAACTTGTAACACTAACGAGTCACATGACACCGGGGAGGGAAAATGGCTAATTGGGCCCAATTTGGACATTTTCACTTAGGGGTGTACTCACTTTTGTTGCCAGCGGTTTAGACATTAATGGCTGTGTGTTGTGTTATTTTGAGGGGACAGCAAATTTACACCGTTATACAAGCTGTACACTCACTACTTTACATTGTAGCAAAGTGTCATTTCTTCAGTGTTGTCACATGAAATTATATACTCAGATATTTACAAAAATGTGAGGGGTGTACTCACTTTTGTGAGATACTGTTTATATATATATATATATATATATATATATATATACAGTGAGGGAAAAAATATTTGATCACCTGCTGACTTTGTACGTTTTCCCAGTGACAAAGAAATGATCAGTCTATGATTTTAATGGTAGGTTTATTTGAACAGTGAGAGACAGAATAACAACATTTTAATGAGTGAAATAAGTATTCAACCCCTCTGCAAAAACATGACTTAGTACTTGGTGGCAAAACCCTTGTTGGCAATCACGGAGGTCAGACGTTTCTTGTAGCTGGACACCAGGTTTGCACACATCTCAGGAGGGATTTTGTCCCACTCCTCTTTGCAGATCTTCTCCAAGTCATTAAGGTTTCGAACCTTCAACTCGAACCTTCAGCTCCCTCCACAGATTTTCTATGGGATAAAGGTCTGGAGACTGGCTAGGCCACTCCAGGACCTTAATGTGCTTCTTCTCGAGCCATTCCTTTGTTGCCTTGGCAGTGTGTTTTGGGTCATTGTCATGCTGGAATACCCATCCACGACCCATTTTCAATGCCCTGGTTGAGGGAAGGAGGTTCTCACCCAAGATTTGACAGTACATGGCCCCGTCCATCGTCCCTTTGATGCGGTGAAGTTGTCCTGTCCCCTTAGCAGAAAAACACTCCCAAAGCATAATGTTTCCACCTCCATGTTTGACGGTGGGGATGGTGTTCTTGGGGTCATAGGCAGCATTCCTCCTCCAAACACAGCGAGTTGATTTGATGCCAAAGAGCTCGATTTTGGTCTCAGCTGACCACAACACTTTGACCCAGTTCTCCTCTGAATCATTCAGATGTTCACTGGCAAACTTCAGACGGGCCTGTACATGTGCTTTCTTGAGCAGGGGGACATTGCGGGCGCTGCAGGATTTCAGTCTTTCACAGCGTAGTGTGTTACCAATTGTTTTCGTGGTGACTATGGTCCCAGCTGCCTTGAGATCATTGACAAGATCCTCCCGTGTAGTTCTGGGCTGATTCCTCACCGTTCTCATGATCATTGCAACTCCACGAGGTGATATCTTGCATGGACCCCCAGACCGAGAGAGATTGACAGTTCTTTTGTGTTTCTTCCATTTGCGAATAATCGCACCAACTTTTGTCACCTTCTCACCAAGCTGCTTGGCGATGGTCTTGTAGCCCATTCCAGCCTTGTGTAGGTCTACAATCTTGTCCTTGACATCCTTGGACAGCTCTTTGGTCTGGGCCATGGTGGAGAGTTTGGAATCTGATTGATTGATTGCTTCTGTGGACAGGTGTCTTTTACACAGGTAACAAGCTTAGATTAGGAGCACTCCCTTTAAGAGTGTGCTCCTAATGTCAGTTTGTTACCTGTATAAAAGACACCTGGGAGCCAGAAATCTTTCTGATTGCAGAGGGGTGGCACACCTATTTCACTCATTAAAATGCAAATCAATTTATAAAATTTTTGACATGAGTATATATTATGTTAATATATTTTTGTGTGTAAAGCACTTTGTGTAATTGTACTAGAAAAGCGCTAAATAAAGTTATTATTATTTACATTTGAGTAATTTAGCAGATGCTCTGAAATAAAGTGCAAGAGCCCAGAGGTGGAGCTCAGGTAGGGATATTGGGTTTGAGCACTATAATGGCAGTTCCCTTTGCTGCTCCTACCAACAATCAGTTGCAGTTTACCTGGCGTGAGCCTACAAGTGTCTGAATTCGTATGTGTACCACTTGCTGTGTAAGATAAGGTCATACTCTATGAATTATGTCGAGCATGAACTTTCATGATCAAGTTAATGCCTTGATGTTTGTGGAGAATGACAGTGTGTGGTCCAGGGCCATGTTAATGCTCTTTGCGTTCTTTGGAAGGTGGCACCATTGAGTTGTCAACCATGATAGAGAGGTTTTGGTTTTAACTGGCCTTCCCCTTGAGGAAAAGCAGCTCTGTCGTGTTTAGGTTGTGCTTTAGGTGATGGGATGATATGCAAGTAGAGACAGCCAGGCATGCAGAAATGTGTCTCCACTTGGCTGTCATAAGGAGAACAAAAGGTGTTGATCCACTTAGCAATGATAGGATAGAACATGAGAGGATATGACACAGAGAAGTGACTAGAGAGAAGAGGAAGGGGCCTAGAAACGAGCCCTAGGGGGCACCAGTTGCCTGCTAGGGAAGGAATGGAGAAGGTATCCAGAGATTATTTGGAGAAGTAAGGAGAGGACGGGGTCAAAGGGCAGGTTGTTAGGTAACATGGACCTCACCATTTACAGGACTTCATTTAGAGAGAGTGGGGAAAAGGGTAACGGTTAATGCATTGAAAAGTTTGGTGTTTGAATGACAAATGGACACAGTAGGCAGAGTGAATGACGTGAGCTGTGTTGGGGGTAACGTGTTATAGTAGTCAGACTACTTTTTTATCGGTAACGAGTAACGTAACGCGTTAGTTATTTAATTTAAGTAATCCCTTACTAGTAAATTCTTTAAATGTATGAATGTAGCTTTACATAATATTTATTTCCTCCAGTAGCAAGTGGCAACAAAGGATGCCAAGATGGCAGCACCAGCTCTCCTTGCTGAAGTTCATTATACACCCACCAAAGCCACGTGCCCAGCTCCTATCAATTTCAAATCGACATGTAGCGTCGACAAGCGATTTGTGCAGTAGATGGCTGAGCTGTACGATTCGAAATTGGGAAGCACTATGTCATTATTACCCTCACTTTTAACCAATCACCAGGGTTGCTGTTATGTTGTGGTGGAATCTCTTACCTGTTGGACAACCAAAGTTCAATGCCAAATCATCTTCTGTTGGATAACCAAAGTTGATAGCAAATGAACATCAAAATACATGTTCTTTTTATAAACACGATTATTCTGAATCATTTCAAAACAGATTTAGTAATTTTTCATCTCTGAATAAAGTCATCATTAATGGATTATGCACATTAAAAAGAGATTTCAAATTGCAATGTGCCTAATGTTTTCTTTTTTGAGAAGGTATGTTTATCAGTTTACAGTACTACAGCTGTTATTTTAGTTTTTCATTGTTCGCTGCAATGGATATATATCTGGTACTTATAGGCTGTTGAATAAGCCTAACCTGAAAATGTGGAGGCGCTTGCAATACATAATAATTTCTTGATTTTTAAGAGTTTCAAGAACTAAATGTAAATATTGTTTCTGATTAGGGTATATGATTACTTGAGATGATAGGATTGGTCACTTGCTGTATAATGATTAATGATTGATAATGTTATGCTGGTGACTGACACTGACAATGCAATACCTGAATATGTAATAATACTATTACCCATTAAAAGTGACCAACACGTGAATATAAAACCAAAGGACTTATCTGAAAGTATCTAAGTAACGTAACTAGTTACTTTATGGGAACTGTAACGAAAAAAGTGACCTTCTTTTCAAAGTCATCTGCAGAAAGTGAATACAAAGGAGGTGGAGGATTGAGGAGAGAAGAAAAAGTGATGAAGGGTTTCTTGGAGGAAAAAAAACATTTAGTGATAGAACATGACTTTGAGTAAGCAGAAGAGAAGGTAGCAAGGTTAGAGTGAAATGATAAGACATCCAGACATTTTGCTGATCAAAGCCTTCGCCTGCCAGCGTCATCATCATATTGTACACATTAGAGTTATTCTCGTTATAGGGGCAAGTGAATAATGGCTACGTCTCCCCCTTCTGACCTGCAGCTACAAAGGTTGTGAACATTCTGTTGAGCAAGATCCCCAGCGATGGCTACCAAAAGGAACCTGGCAGTGAAGTGGTTGTCAACATATGTGGTACCCTCAACAACCTGGTTGCAGGTAGCTCACTAGCTGCGAGAGACATTGCATACTTTGATGGACTCCCCAAACTTCTTGCAATCAAGTCTACTCATGATAACAGGTTAGTGGCTTGTCTTTCAGTGTTGTTAACGTAGCCATCGAGTCTCCTTTTCACTTCTTTTAACATGTGATTTACAGAAGAGCAGGGACATCTCAATAAGTGTTTCAGGTAAACCATGAAATCCATGAAAGCAGGCCAGACATTATTGATTATTGACAGATCATCTCCTTGAATGCACATCTGCCTTGAAATTTGCAGTTGTCTAAAAATACTGTTATGCTAAAAAAATCACTGGAGGTCTTTCATTTTGTTTTTCATTGTATCTGCTTTTAATGTCCAATTTCCTGTTTGTCTATGACTGATTTTTCTTCTTTCTTTTTTTTTTACTTTGTTTCTCTCCAAATGTAGCTCAGGAAACCTGAACGCTGCAAAGGCTGCCTCCACGGTACTCTGTAACATGTTCCAATACAACAAGCTGCACAAAGACTATAAACAGGTGAGGCTAAGCTACAGTATTCAGACCCATTCACTTTCTCCACATTTTCTTTTGTTATAGACTAAATTTATAATTTCTATTAAAAAATGTTTTGCCTTGAATCTACACAAAATTCCCATAATGACAAAATGAAAACATATTTTTGTAAAATTGAACATCCTTTTTTCAATAAATATATTGATTTATTGGAAATAAAAAACTGATATCTCATGTGCATTAATATTCAGACCCTTTGCCATGACACCACATATTGCTCAGATGCGTCCTGTGTCCTTTGATCATCCTTGAGATATTTGTAGAATTTCATTAGAGTCAACATGTGGTAAATTCAACTGATTGGTATGATCAGTTAAGCTCAGATGAATTATGGCAAGGTATAGCTCTGGGGAAGGTTATAAAGAAATGTCTAAAATCATTGAAAGTGAAGTTTTCTTTTTCTTCTCTCCAAAAGGTCTGAATACTGTTTAATAACATATATGGAATCGTGTAGGTACCCAAAGAAATAAACACAAATCAAAATACATTTCATATTGCAGATTCTTCAAAGTAGCCACCCTTGATGACAGCTTTACACAGTCTTTTCATACTCTCAACATCACCAGGAATGTATTTCAATTAACAGGTGCCTGATAAATACACTTAAATAAGCAAAGAGAAACAACAGTTCATTACTTAAAGACATGAAGGTCAGTCAATCCGCAAAACATCAAGAACTTGGAAAGTTTCTTCAAACGTGATCACAAACCAGAAAAGGAACCAGGCAAGCCTAGTTCAGCCGGTCCGCAATAAAAATAATTAAACACTCTTGCACTCCCATGGTTCGAACCTGTGTCTCCCACAAGCGTTTATGAGCTGTACATGGCGTTTGCCACTGGCCGTTTCAACAGCATATTAGCCAGTAATAGGCTTTACGAGTATCTACTAACTTACTGGAGTAGTCATAAGAATTGAGCAATTGCGAGCGAGACTGAACTTTACACTGCCAAAGCTATTTCATTTCTTGGCATAACAACATACTTTTTTCTTTCATTCGTGAATTACATTGATACAAAATAACTATCAATAAAGGTGACAATAACTTTTTCATCCAGTGAAAAGACGAGAGAATCGTGGAATCTACCAGAAATAGTCGCAATACTGTATATCCATAAACAGTTTAGGCTTACCCTGAATGTTGTAGCCAGCTAAGTTTCTGTCTATCCTGACCCAAAAAGCATGCCCGGGTTAGGGTTTTAGTACTTCGAAAATCCACAATAAATAGTTGCAATATAACCATAAACAGTTTTATTGCGGCCCACAATTAAAATTAATAGAAGTCGTTATTTTCACTAGATTCGAACTGAGGTCTTCCGCGCGAGAGGCACTGTCTTTAACCACTATGCCACGGCACTACGTGGTTGACTGGTCGTTAGACACCATTGGGCATTGTGTTAAACTGACTAACGTTTCTTATTAAGTTTATCTCCATTACAAATAGTGTCTATGAACTGTATGGCTTTTGCCACTGGCCATTTTAACAGCTTATTAGCCAGTAATAGGCTTACAAGTATCTAATAACTTCCTAGGAATAGTCATGAGAATTGAGCAATTGCTAGTGCTAGCAAGACTGAAGATGAACTTTTCCATGCCAGAAACAGTCACAATATAACGGTAAACTGTTTTATTTCAGGCTTACTATAATGTAGATACTGAAGTTTATAGCTAGCCACTTTGTTTTGACTGTGAGGAGATGCGAACGCGCGACCTATAATTTGCAGGTCTGCTTCTCTAAACACTACGCTATTTAAGAAGGGGACTCACTCACTCAGTAAGAGACATTTGCTCTTCTTGGCCGGCTCCGCTTACGCGGTCCAACAAGCGCTGTGATGAAACTGGTTTTCATTAGGACCGCCACAGGAAAGGAAGACCCAGAGTTACTGCAGAGGATAAGTTAATTTGAGTGACCAGCCTCAGAAATTGGCAATTCATTGCACGTCAAATTGCAGCCCAAATAAACAGTTCAAACATAGTTTACATAGTCCTTGACATAGTTCAAGTGACAGACACAACTGAACATCAACTGTTTGCAGTAGACTCCATGAATCGGGGCTTGATGGTTGAATTTCTGCAAAGATACCACTACTGAAGGACACCAATAAGAAGACACTTGCTTGGACCAGGATACATGAGAAATGAACATTAGACGGTGTAAATCTGTCCTTTGGTCAGATTTGTTCAAATTTGAGATTTTTCTTCCAACCACCGTGTCTTTCTGAGACAAAGGGTGCATAAACAAGTGATTCCCACTGTGAAGCATAGAGGAGGAGGTGTGATGGTATGGGGTCCCTTTTCTGGTAACACTGTCTGTGATTTGTTTGGAATTTAAGGCACACTTTACCAGCATGGCTACCGAAGCATTCTGCAGCGAAATGCCATCCCATCTGGTTTGTGCTTAGTGGGGCTATCAATTGTTTTTCCCAAAACACATCTGCAGGTTGTGTAAGAAGAGCTATTTGACCAAGAAAGAGTGATGGAGTGCTGCATCAGATGACATGGCCTCCACAATCACCTGACCTCAACCCCATTGAAATGGGTTCTTCAACACTGTTGGAAAAGCATTCGAGATGACTAACTTGTGAGCAGGGGTTCCAGTGGCTCAGCGGTTTGGGAGTCAGTCCTGTAATTTGAAGGTTCCCGGTTTAAATTCTGACTGGGCCGGTTTTCATTGTGTCCCTGGGCAATGCACTTTACCGGGAAAAATGTCCCTGTACTTACGGTAAGTCACTTTGGATGAAACTGTCTGCTAAATGACTAAAATGTAATGAAATGCAGAGCTTTCATTAAGGCAAAGGGTGGCTACTTTGAAATGTAAATGTATTTTTATTTGTTCCAACACTTTTTTGGTTCTACATGATTCCATGTGTTATTTATTTTTCTCCACAATTTCCGCTTGCCTTCACTCTGGTACATGTTCAAATTTGTCTCATTTATCCATAGTATGTTACATCTGAGACAGGCTCTCGTTGGTATTTTTTAGTCCATCCTGTTTTTGAGGCTAGTGTTTTTGCACCTTGCAGTGTTTTTGCAACTTGCAGTCCGGCCTCTGTATTTTGGATTGTGAAGTGTGTTGCCAATGGTAGTGGCTGACACATCCATGCCAACCTCCTAGACAGTGTTCCTGATATGTTGGACTCTTCATTATGGTGAGCATTCTTTGGTCATCCACTGTAGAGGTCCTTTGTATAGCAGGGTATTTGCCATTTCTGAGCTACCCAAAGTTTTCTTCATTTTAATATCCCAAAGAGTTGATTTTGGAACACCTAATGTTTTGGCTATGTCTGATCGGTTTATTCGGATTTGTCTACATCAAGATGGCCAACATGATTTTGCATTGACACTTCTTTGGTCCCCATGTTGTCAGTACTAGAAACTGCAATTGCAATGACCACCTAGACATTGACCGGTCTCTTGTGCCTGCTGTAATGATGAAAACAAACACTTCTTGCCAATAAGAGACATTCTGTCTAAATACATTTGGTTTGCTTAAATGGAGGGACTGCAATATTTACAAAATGTGCTGTTATTTCAAAATTCAACAAATATGGATGACAATACCCTAACATTTAAGCTGACGGTCTGTACTTTAATCCCATCGTCCATGTTATTTTTCTAATTCAAAATGCTGGAGTAGAGACAAAACAAAAAAGATTTTGCTGTCTGAACACCTATGGGTCACTGAAATATGTTTGGAAAACATGTTACTGTTGATGTTCCCAAAAATATTGAATTTGGTTTACAGTGTGTCTATGGTCCCTTCCCAAATTAAGTATAAGGTAGCTTGAAGAAGCAGGGATGCATATAGAGTAATATAATCTTCATTGTAGATCCAGACTGCTTTCATAGAAAAAACTATGTCTGTGGTTGTGGCAAAGCGTATCGCTGGAGCAAGGCATTCCATTAACAACTAGATCACAGGTGTCAAACCCATTCCATGGAGGGCCTAGTGTATGCTGGTTTTTGTTATTTCCTTTAAATTGGTTCCCAGTTCAGACATAAACAACCAGGTGTGGGTAGAACCTAACCAATTAGTGACCTAATTAATCAGTCAAATACAAGGTGAGAGCAAAAACCTGCAGACCCTCAGTGGAACCAGTTCAACACCTGTGAACTAGATGGTCCTGTCTTTTGTGCTATAGTACTACATGAGTTTGTACTGCAGTGTCTTGTCCAGTGCTCCAGATAAACAATTTCAATTGCACCCCCCAAAATTATAGTATGAGAAAAGCATAAGAAATATTTGGCGTGTTTGTTTATTCCTACAGAGAGATGAATTCAGTGATTTGATTAGATTGTACACTGATGAGCCAAGATATTATGACCACCTGCCAGCATGACCATGCTGTTGGTCCTCTGCGTGCCGCAAATGTAGCGCTGTCCTGGCAACTCTTGGACTCAACAAGACCCCTGAAGGTGTCCTGTGATATCTGGCACCAAGACATTAGCAGCAGGTTTTTCAAGTCCTGTAAGTTGCAAGGTAGAGCCACCGTGGTTCGGACTTGTTGGTCCAGCACATCCCACAGCTGCTCAACTAGATTGAGATCTGGGGTATTTGGAGGCCAGGGCAACACCTTGAACTCTTCATCATGTTCCTCAAACCATTAACGAACAATGTGTGCAGTGTGGCAGGGCACATTTTCCTGCTGAAAGAGGCCACTGACATCAGGGAATACCATTGCCATTAAGGGGTATACCTGGTCTGTAACAATGTTTAGGTATGTGGCATGTGTCAAATTGACGTCCACATGAATGCCTGGATCCAGAATTTCCCAGTAGAACATTGCCCAGAGCATCATCGTGGTTGACAACTGCACGGTGTCCTCCTCCCTGAGTACAAAGTATCTTGGCATTATCCTAGACACCCTGTCATTCACTGCTAACATCAAGGTAGTGACTCACTCTTGCAGATTCATGCTTTACAACATTTGTAGAGAACGATCTTACCTCACGCAGGAAGCAGCACAGGTACTTGTCATCTCCTGTCTGGATTACTGCCACTCATTCTTGGTAGGGCACTTAGCGTGTGCCTACAAATCCTTGCAACTTATTCAGAATGTAGTGGCATGCCTAGTGTTCAACCTTCTCAAGTTCTCCCATGTTACTCTGCTTCTCTTCATACTCCACTGGCTTCCAGTTCAAACTTGTATCTGCTACAGGGCAATGGTGCTTGCCTACAGAGCAAAATGAGGGGCTTCTTAAACCCTATATCCCTACCTGGGCTGTTTGTTCAGCCACCTCTGGGGTCTTTGCTGTTTCGCCCCTTTGGGGCAGTTCCCAATCCATGCAGTCAAAACTTTTCTCTGTCCTGGCACCTCAATTATGGAACCAGCTTCTGGAGGCAAAAATAGTGAAGTCCCTGCCAATTTTCAGAAAACATGTGAAAGCTTATCTTTTCATAGAGTGATGAAAATAGTTCCACTGTCATGAATATGAGTGTCTAAATGCCTAAAATGTTGAACACTTTTCATTCATTCTGATCTTTGAGTCGTTCAGTGAAAACAAATCTTTTGGCTGATTTAACAAATTTCTGACCGTAAAGCCCACAGTACCGCATGATCCCTTGCCAGTAAACAATTAAAGGAAAACTTAAGTCATAATCCAACATACCAGCCACTCCTGAATTGGAGGATATTGTTGACATGTTTTTTACATTAAATGAGGTACATAACTACTAGGAATTAAAAGAAATAGCATTTCATAATGCTTTAAAACAGGGTCTAGTTGCAGCCTTGCCACAATTAAATTTAAGTGTTTTTATTGGTGGCTTTGAGAGTGATGAAAATTGTTCACATAAATGCAGAGTATTTCTAAAATGAATGAATTGTCCACCAATTGCACATAACTACTAAGGCCATTGACAGGTTTCCTGTACCTTATTTCCTATCCCATGCGTTTAACATTCATCTGGGGACAGATCTGTGTCCATGTAGGGGGACAAGGCAACTTGATATGCTGTAAATGTTTTATATTGTCTGCTATAATGCCAGTAAACCAAGTGGATATTGTGTCTTTTGCATACATTGGATTGAGAGAGAGCTTGTTTTTTGTAGAACGATCTGTGAATTGAAGTTTGTAAAAGGCGTATTACAGGTGTGTTAAATTTCACTGTGATCTCAGCATCCTAACTCGCTTGGATTGCTCTATCATTCTTCCTCTTTCGATCCTTCATTTTGTAAATTCTCATTTTGTAAGGCAGTAGCTGCCTACCTGTTTCACACCCCAACAGGAGGCTGTTGTCACACTTACTCCCTCTTTGGGAAAGAGGGGTGAGTAAGAGGGAGAGTGGCTCACACACGCAGCCACACACGCAATTTTCAAAAGTATACTGTTTGATGTTAGGACGAGTGATTCATATTCTTTGTGTTTGACCAAATCAAGAAACTAAAAACTTAATAAAAAGTTTGTTTTTGAAGGTCACACTGATGTGGCTAATTAAAAATGTAATTTGAAAAAGCAAGAAAAAGGCAAACAAAATGTAACTATATGGTTTGAATCTGTAGTCCTGGTCATCCACTATAGTCGGTTAAATGGCATGTTTGGAATCTAATAGTGGAATGCTGGGAGTGGATATTATTGTCTCTCACCAAGATAATGGATGTCTGTTTTTCTCAGTGTAAAATATCTTCTGTTTTCTTCTGTTAAAAAGTTGCTGTTCCTTGACAAATGTTCTGCTTTATTTGTTGCCTTCTCCCTTGTGTTCCACAGAAAGGGTTCACGAGGGAAGACTTCACTGACACCTTTTAGAGTGGACTGGTTGTCTTGTTGGCTGGATTAATAGCCAGAGGGCATCCACAATGAACCTGCCATATTGAGTCTCCAATGGATGCTTTGATGGGACCCAAATCCATCATAACAATCCAGTTCCTTGATGACAAGGATTATAAGAAGCAGTTTTTCTTTACAATTACTATTGTAGAATAGTTTTCTATTGTATTGGCGTAATGCATTTATTGATTGTAGCCATCATCAAAGTGTGTTAGACAATTGAGATATTCTTGTTTCTGACTTCCAGATTCAAGAGGAACAAGAGTTTGTGTTTGTGTGGTGCCTTATGTGCATACATGTATCATAATCATTGGAATTCAAAAAGCTTTGGATGCATCCTTTAATATCAATACCACATGACTTCCTTAATGTAGAGTGGGTACAGAAATTCACCACCCCCTTTCAAAATGTTCAGCTTTTTTTGCCTTAAATGAGAACATCAGACTTTTCCATCTTTATTTACACACGGTAACCCACAATATCCAAATGAAAATAAAATTCTAAAAAACTCAGGCCCAACATGCTCTTCCTACAGACATACTGTTAAAGTCCACTATAACCCTTGTACCATGTATTACTAAGGAGTTTGTAATGAAGTCCAAATAAAGTGCTAAGGAGTGACCATACTTTATCTTTATCTGCAATATCCTGTATGATCTCTGGCATATTGATGTGCAGGCTAATATAATAATGTTATCTGTTATTGATTACAGTTACATGAAAAGTAATCACTAACAATCATTCGGAGTACTCAAAATTAAAAAGGTAATCCAAAAATGTTTAACAATCAGAACTATTTGAACTATTTTCAATTTTAAAGAATTTACTGAGCTATAGTAGACCAGAGTATCCCAGACATGCCTAATAGGTGACATCCAGTAAATGTGTGCAGACCTATTATAAAGATGCAATCAAACTTTTATTTGTTTTATTACGTGTACAGTGTGGAGGTTGGGCTCCCGATACTTCTGTTGTAGGAGGAATGGCAGGAAGGTCAAGGACTAGGGAAATATGGTGAGGTATTTAAGTTTACAGAAGCAGTTTCTCACATTCTGAGGGATAAACTGTGGTATGGGTAAGGATCTCAGTGATGTCATGCAAAATGGTGTAGGAGTAAAGGACCAACTTTCTAATGAAGGGAGTAGAGAAAGCCACGGAATGCAGACAATAGAGTTTGGCTTGGTTTTATCTCCTTTGACATCAACTAAGGGTCAGTGGCATAGTTGTGGTTTAAATTTAAGAAGTAAACAGGATACATTATTGTAATTTGAAATAAAATTAAAATAAATAAAATAAAATTCAAATGCCTCTCCTAATCTATATTAGGTGTTGTTTACACATGGGTCATTCTAAAAGTGTGTCTGTGAAGTCTACATCAAATTGCAGTTATGCATTAAGTAGTGTCATCTTAGTCACCCATTAAGATATGAACCGTAATAACAGCCAATAACTAGGTAAATGCTTATAATTTAACTTTATTGCCTCTTCAGATAGGTCAGCTGATCCTTCAGGCACACACTTTATCCCCATTAATATGCATACCACATTTGTCACAAACTACCACATGTGGCAACATTGCCAATGACCAACAGCACTGAATTCACATACAGTATAAAAAGTGGCACAACGTTCAGTAACCTTACTCCCAGAGCAGAGTTGTACTAGCAAACATCCATCCAGCTAATGTTGTGTGTGGTTGTATATGTAGCTACATTTGTAGCTAATGCAACTGACTGCTGGTAATATTAACTAGCTAGCAATTAGCAATTTCTGTGTACGTTACTAATTAGATGCTATGCAAAAAGACAGAAATATACTGAACTGGCTTTGTGATTAGCACAAAATACTTACATGCACCATCTGGCTCTGGTAAAGCACAGGTTGTGTTGCTGAGGTAATTAGATGGAAAGAGCTACAGCTAAAACAACTTGGGCTAATCTGGTTTAGCCCCCCATTTTTCCAGTTTTCATTCAAATTCAAGCAGTGCAAGTCCAGTGAATAACAAGGAATTGTACAAAGGTAAGCAATAAACTTTAAGAGGTTAAAAAAGTGGGGCTTACTAAAAACTGAAAAAGAATGTACATTTCTGAGTTTTAAGAAAGGCCCTTTTCAGGGAACAACTAATAGGTGAACTTGCAGCTGTTCTGCAGCAATAGAAGCAAATTAAGCCTAGAAAGTTTATGCTAACAGTTCCTCATTGTGTCCCAACTTTTGTTGATTACTTACAAACCCTTTGCCTTTGAAAAAGCAGTTGGAAAAGACCGAATACACACTCGTAAGCATTATTTGGACTGTATTGTACTGCAGTAAGTAATAATGCTATCATAATGGTGAGAAAAAGACAATTAACAAAAGAAGACAGACCAATCTAACCCTTAAAAGTGTGGGTCTTTCCTGTAGAGAAATTGCAAAGAAAGCCAAGGTGTCGGTGAGTAGTTTCCTATATCATCCAAAGGCACTTGGAAACTAGAGGAAACTCTAGAGATGTGGCAGACCCAAAGCCACAAGAGAATCAGAAGACGGATTGTGTGAAAGGATGGTTCTTCAGTGTGTGACACCAACTGTCAAACATGGAGGAGGAAGCGTGATGGTCTGGGGATCTTTTGCTGAATCCAGAGTCGGCGAGTTGCACAGAGTGAGTGGCACCCTGAACAAAAACGTCTAACACAGCATTTTGCAGCATCATGCAATACCCTGGTGTATGCCTAGTTGGTCAAGATTTCATCCTACAGCAAGATAATGATCTAAAACATACTTTCAGGCTGCAGTGAGGGAAAAAATTATTTTATCCTCTGCTGATTTTGTACATTTGCCCACTGACAAAGAAATGATCAGTCTATAATTTTAATGGTAGGTTCATTTGAACAGTGAGAGACAGAATAACAACAACAAAAAATCCAGAAAAACGCATGTCAAAAATGTTATAAATTGATTTGCATTTTAATGAGTGAAATAAGTATTTGATCCCCTCTCAATCAGAAAGATTTCTGGCTCCCAGGTGTCTTTTATACAGGTAACGAGCTGAGATTAGGAGCACACTCTTAAAGGGAGTGCTCCTAATCTCAGCTTGTTACTTGTAAAAAAGACATCTGTCCACAGAAGCAAACAATCAATCAGATTCCAAACTCTCCACCATGGCCAAGACCAAAGAGCTGTACAAGGATGTCAGGGACAAGATTGTAGACCTACACAGGGCTGGAATGGGCTACAAGACCATCACCAAGCAGCTTGGTGAGAAGGTGAAAACAGTTGGTGCGATTATTCGCAAATGGAAGAAACGCAAAAGAACTGTCAATCTCCCTCGGTCTAGGGGTCCATGCAAGATCTCACCTCCTGGAGTTGCAATGATCATGAGAACGGTGAGGAATCAGCCCAGAACTACACGGGAGGATCTTGTCAATGATCTCAAGGCAGCTGGGACCATAGTCACCAAGAAAACAATTGGTAACACACTACGTCGTGAAGGACTGAAATCCTGCAGCGCCCGCAATGTCCCCCTGCTCAAGAAAGCACATTATTCTGTCTCTCACTGTTCAAATAAACCTACCATTAAAATTATAGACTGATCATTTCTTTGTCAGTGGGCAAACGTACAAAATCAGCAGGGGATCAAATAATTTTTTCCCTCACTGTACATACATTGACTCACATGACTGTCTGGTTGGATGAACATTGTGCCACCATCACCTCTTGAATATGTTGCGAGAAACAGTTGCAAATGATGAATTTGGGGAAGGGAGATTAACGGTGAAAATTGGGATTGAAATAGTTTAATACTTAAGTCTTTGCACATAATTAGCTAAAGTAGAATTGTTTTAAGATTGTCATATCCCATGGATCATTTGATTTTGAGTTTTTAAACTTACTGTATAAAAAAATGTAACGCTATGGTGCATTGAAATGGATACTGTTATGGTTAAACATAGTCAACAAATCAATCCTAAGGAAGATTAGATGAATTCTAAAGTTTGTGTGCATTGTACAGCAAAACCACTTAGTCTGTAGTTTGAAGCTCCAAATGTTCTGTCCCACTTTTTTTTTTTGTTACAACTTTCCTATGCGGCACCATGTGTTTATTTTGCAGCTGAAAACAGCATCCTTAAAAAAACTAGTGATATCATTACAGATAATTTTTTTTAAATATGCTTCTGCCATAAGTGTGTGAATACCAAATACAAATACACTGAAGTCACTTTTGACTTCTGTTTATTCTTCATAAATGCTTCATCAATGGGGAATTGGAAAATATAGTAACACTTTCCAATAAGGACACATAAGCATGATAAGATAAATTAGCAATAATTCATTAGTTACTGCATCTATAGACTGTATGTATTAGTGAATACATTAATAAATTAGTTATCTTAGTTAAACTTATTAATAAGGATGTTAATTGATCTTAAATAGTATTTATGGTTAATCACTATATAAAAAAATTAAATTAACAAGTCATAGTATTAAAGGAATGCTCCTGTTGTTATTCATTGTTTTTTTTAATCACAAAAACCCATGACCATAAACAATGAGGATACTGGGTCTTGTTAGTAAATTGAGTTTATTGTCCATTGTGGCCAGCATCTTACTGGTTCACTTCCCAGCTGTAATCTTTTCTCAAACAGACCATCGATGGAGAATTGATACTAGCAAATGTCAATCATGTGTATTATTGTATGTTGTGTGCCATGATGTGCATGTCGTAGTCAGTGCTTCCAAATGAATTGCTTCAATAAAACATTTATGATACTGTCCTGTGTACCAGACTATATACACCAATCAGCCATAACATTATGACCACTGACAGGTGAAGTGAATAACACTGATAATCTCGTTATCATGACACCTGTCAGTGGGTGGGATATTTTAGACAGCAAGTGAATATTCTGTCCTCAAAGTTGATGTGTTAGAAGCAGGAAAAATGGGCAAGCGTAAGGATTTGTGCGACTTTGACAATGGCCAAATTGTGATGGCTAGACGACTGGGTCAGAGCATCTCCAAAACAACAGCTCTTGTGGGGTGTTTCTGGTCTGCAGTGGTCAGTACCTATCAAAAGTGGTCCAAGGAAGGAAAAGCGGTGAACCAGCGACAGGGTCATGGGCAGCCAAGGCTCATTGATGCACGTGGGCAGCGAAGGCTGGCCATTGTGGTCCGATCCAACAGACGAGCTACTGTAGCTCAAATTGCTGAAAAAGTTAATGCTGGTACTGATAGAAAGGTGTCAGAACATACAGTGCATCGCAGTTTTTTGCGAATGGGGCTGCGTAGCCATGGGTGCCCATGCTGACCCCTATGACCACTGCCGAAAGTGCCTACAATGAAAGAAGGTGGCCTGGTTTGATGAATTACGTTTTCTTTTACATCGCATGGATGGCCAGGTGCGTGTGCGTCACTTACCTGGAGAACACATGGCACCAGGATGCACTATGGGAAGGAGGCAAGCCGGCGGAGGCAGTGTGATGCTTTGGGCAATGTTCTGCTGGGAAACCTTGGGTCCTGCCATTCATGTGGATGTTACTTTGACACATACCACCTACCTAAGCATTGTTGCAGACCATGTGTACACTTTCATGGTGTTACGAACCCTGTGGCTCTAGCAGTCTAGGGTGGATGGTACAGAGACCCGTAACATAAAACTCATGCAAATTAGTGTAGTGTAAATGAACAGTGAGAACAAACGACACAGACAACCAAAGCTACCATCAAACATAAAACATTTATTATAAACACACAGTAAAGGGGTTAGGGAGAAGGGGCTGAGCTGGACCCAAGAAATGAAATAATATGGTCAAACACCCCTAAACTGAACTTGCCTGCCTTAAGAACCGCTTAGCTAACTACTAACCAATACAAAAGTACAGTGGGTGATCTGCTCAATTCTAACTAGTGTTTTTAGACAAAGTTTTCCTGCGGGTTGTGTATGCCCAAGGGTGACTTGCTAAATAACCCCTTTTCCCAGGGACTCAGGGATAAACAAAACACACAGGTTGAACAAGGACTAAACAGCACACAGCAAACAATTGACTAGACAACACCAAACAAAACACCACAGCAATACGAGACACCACAGCAAAGTGAGATGCATGTGCTAAACCAAGTGATGTATGAATGAACGAAGTGTCTGTCTATCAAAAAGGGTATGTATCTCAAGAGTGTCTATGTCCATGTGGGGTAAAGCAAAAGAGTCTCTCTGGAAGAACCAACTGACAGGATTTTTAAACCAGGGATGTGTGCTGTGATTGGGTAAAGGATAAAAGGAACAGGAGGTGCAATTAGGATGGGTGTCCACTGATTGGTCCATCTTAGCAGTCAGGCGATGCACTCATGACTGCCAGGTGGGAAACACCAACAAGCACAATCAGGAACATAAGGGACACCTGGGGAAATGGCAGGAGGGGAAAAACACAAACGCACATACAGGGTACCTGCATGCGTAACACATGGCAACGGTATTCTCTGATGGCTTTGGCCTCTTTCAGCAGGATAATGCACACTGCCACAAAGCAAAAATGGTTCAGGAATGGTTTGAGGAACACAACAATGAGTTCAAGGTTTTGACTTGGCCTCCAATTTCCCCAGATCTCAATCCAATCAAGTATCTGTGGGATGTGCTGGACAAACAGGTCTGATTTATGGAGGCCCCACCTCGCAACGTATAGGACTTAAAGGATCTGCTGCTAACGTCTTTGTGCCAGATACCACAGCACACCTTCAGAGGTGTAGTGGAGCGCATGCCTCGACCGGTCATGGCTGTTTTGGCGGCAAAAGGGGGACCTACACAATATTAGGCAGCTGGTCATAATGTTATGGCTGATCGGTGTATACCTTTATTCACCAACATTCTGATCTGAGGGGCCCTATAGGCAGTTTTAATCATCATTCTTTCACTGTAATTATTGTGTTACTCACAAAACATTACTCTATTGTGTTAATGAGTGTTAATAAATATAGGTTTACATACAGTGGTTAAATTGGGATTTTGGAGGTGGAGGAGACCTATATTTTGGCAGCTGAGGGAACTAAAATGTGTGTGAGTGTGGGGGGGGGGCAGTATAAAAAACATCACATATGTCATGAGCAAAATAATAGGCAAATTATGTAATTATGTATAAAAATTAAATTAACCAGGCTTTCAGTCAGTTTTAAAATGTAATATTTAATACAGTAATCTACTCAAATATACTGTAAATTGTTTATGTACATGGCATTACAGCTAGATTATTAGAAAAAAGTCAAATTTTGTTGGAATTCAGTTAGGTATTTGGCTACTTCATATTTCCTTTAGAAATAGTCGGTCAACTTCCTTTTACTGCTTCCAGGTTCTCCTGGGTATCAGGCTTGAAAGACTTGTTGCTGCCAAAGACTCGTTGCTGCTGACCTAGA
This sequence comes from Esox masquinongy, assembly GCA_016801175.1. Taxonomy (NCBI): domain Eukaryota; kingdom Metazoa; phylum Chordata; class Actinopteri; order Esociformes; family Esocidae; genus Esox; species Esox masquinongy. The sequence continues at coordinate 50,395 of JACXGI010002683.1, forward strand.
TTACTGGATTAGGTTTTATAGACTCTGGACAAAGCCCAGATGCATTTATTAATTATTACAACTTGTACTCTTAAAATGATCACCCGGCACAGCCAGAAGAGGACTGGCCACCCCTCTGAGCCTGGTTCCTCTCTAGGTTCCTTCCTACATTTCGGCCCGTCCTAGAGAGTTTTTCCTAGCCAATGTGCTTCAACACTGTTGTTGCTTGCTCCTTGGGGTTTCAGGCTGGATGTTTTGTAAAAGCACTTTGTGACAACTCCCAATGTAAAAAGGGCTTTATAAATAAATTTGATTGAAAATTTGATTGATCTCAACACTGTTGAGCTGTTGTGGGAGCAGCTTGACCATATGGCACGTAAGAAGTGCCCATCAAGCCAATCCAACTTGTGTGAGGTGCTTCAGGAAGCATCGGGTGAAATCTCTTCAGATTACCTTGACAAATAGACAACTAGAATGCCAAAGGTCTGCAAGGCTGTAATTGCTGCGAATGGAGGATTCTTTGCCGAAAGCTAAGTTTGAAGGACACAATTATTATTTCAATTAAACATCATTATTTCTAACCTTGACTATATATCCTATTCATTTTGCTATATTTCTTATTCAAACTCATTTATATGTATGTTTTCACGAAAAAAATGTCATTTCAAAGTGACCACAAACTTTTTAATGGTAGTGTATGTTCAGATAGTGGCGAATTTACAGTAATGTAAAGATGTAAGCAGCGCTTGACATTAACTTTTTTGCTCACCAGCCACTGTGGCTAGTGGTTTTACAAAGTTACTAGCTACTCAACATTTTCACTAGCCACCATTTTGTTGTTGGGGAATTACGTTTTATTTGATGAAATTTGACTATGGTGTGCTACATCTTAGCTTGTCAGAGCTGTTTGCCTTGACGCCACATCGTTAATGTCCCTCGACTTCCTTCAGCTGTACTAGGCTCTGCTGCTGTCGCTGATCCAGCGTCTTCACGTACATATATTTATATTGTTAGTGACTTAAATAAGTTAATTATAAATTTTTTACTCTATATATTGCATATATAGCCTATTGTTTTTGGTGATAGTACATACCCTAATCTGATCATCTTTTCACCTGTCATCTTTGTCTCGCGATCTCTCTTTAAAAAACAAATCTGTAATTTTAGGCTACTAGAAGTCACCTGAAAAGTTTAAAAAAATGTTTTGCGGATTAGATGTAGTTTGAGGTTATTAAGTTTTAATGGAATATTTTGACATGCTTGGGTGTGAAAGAAAACTAGGATCCACTTGTTTTTCCGACATTACTCATCTCCGCGATGTCTGGACCCGTGTGGTCCCATCTGCAAGGTTGCCAGATTTCATTGACCGTAAACTGTATTCTGCAGCTGTCTCCAGAAAAAAAAATCGACTCACTCAAGCCCATTAAAAATAGCCCAAATGGTTAAGAAACACACCCAACCTGGCAAGACTCAATATGGAAAAAGTTTCGTCCTACCGTCATTTTAGCTGCAGTGTTTCTTTGGTATTTTATATATGAGCGCAAAATCATGATTTACCATGCCAACACAGAGAGGCGGTGCGAGATTTTAGGAAGGCTGTTGCCTATGAGCTTTGAATGCAGTAAAACCCTGTGTATAGATATATAGAATGCCACCCGCCAAAGTGGCTAGTAAGTGTGACTGCGTTACACGCCACAGCCAAATTCTACCCGCATTTGGCGGGTGGGCGGGTGCCAATGTCAAGCCCTGGATGTAAGACGAACATTCCTGCACTCTGTCTTTACAGCATAATCTATAACATGCCCTTCAAGGCCATTTCTTGCAAGACTTCTTTTCATGGTCAAGTGTGTTCTTGTGCCAGATAACTTAGCCAGATGCTATCAATTTACTGGATTTCCTTGAAGCCTAACAAGAAATGGCCTTGTAATTACCTTAAAAGTACTGTTCATCACATGTGATATCCAACGTGTTTTCTGTCTTCAACTTGCCCAGTTTCTGCAAACTTCTTTGACATTTCAGAACATTTTTCATATTGATAATGCCTATATGTATCTAATATATAATGGTATTAGTGTTTTTATGAGCAAACAGTGCCCAGATAAATCGATTCAAACCATTTTCTCAGATGGCCTAATAATTTTGCCTAGTGCTATATATTATGAGGTAACTTGGTGTTTTGGGAAATATCCTTTTATGAAAGTAGGCAGTAGAAAGAACCCTTGTTTAACACTTAGGGATATCATTTCAAGTCTTCAATAAAAACACTGCTACATACAGCATAATTAGGGTTGTTAACAACATGAAAGAATGGACTGGTTGTCCCTTACTAACAATGAATAGAGAGTAAAACAAAAGTTATGGACCACACACATTATTTGTAAAATACATTTAATCCCTTAATACTTTGGCAACAAAACCAAATATATAACAGGAGAGTAATGGCACAGATGAGTGGCAGTGGGCTATTAAGTCTCAGTCACTTCTACTATAGGTTTTTTTTCAATAGGGCAGTGACAGACTCTTAAAAGAGACCCTTTTGCTGGCATTTTTCTTTCACCTTTGTGTTCTACAGCATCGGCTGTCATGTTGCTTACCTCCATCAGTAACCCTACTGATTTCTTAGTGCAGCACACTGCCACTGAAGCTGACATTTTTCTTTTGTACGTATCAGACAAAATATCACAATAAAAGGCATACATTGTCTAAACATGATCATTGGTAATATAATATAGCTGTACATCAGGGCTTCCTCCTCACCCACTCATGTTTTGGCCCTCCAAGAGCAGTCTTATTTTGTTTCAACTTGTAGTTATTTTCAATTACCTTTTATCCGAGGTCTAAATAAGTCCCTGATTAGGAGAGCTGATTAGGAGAGGATGAAAACCAGAGGTTATTCCAGAAATGAATTTGAAAAGCCCTGCTATACAGGTTACAACACAATTGTACATTAATATAGACATTGTGTTAGCAAGAAATGGATGTACTTAGCTAAAAAAAATACATTATCAGGATTACAACAATGATGGAGTATGTCTGAGAGATAGTGTGCATAGGTGAATATCAAAGGCAAAACCGTAAAAAAAATTGGTGTCTCCCAACATAATTGTGACTGGAGGTGATTCAGATATAATTATGCACCACAGCAGTATTTTTGTTTTTATTATTGTTTTTTATTTTGCACTGGGAAAGGTCAAAGAATTGATGACAGCATTGGTTGATTGAGTTTGCTGTCTGATCTAAAAATGAATGGTCATGTTTTGTAGCAATTATTGTAGCGTTTACGATTGGCCGATTGCTCGATCACACTGCACTAGTGGCAGGTAGATATGGCTGTCCTTGTTCAATAGAGCAATTGGACTTGTCTCTACAATGTTGCTGGATAACCAGGTTGACTCATTTTATCTGGGTTTGTAAAGACTATCCTAACAGGACCCTGTTACTACCCTAAAAAAGAGGCATTTCAAAGAGGGAGCAGTACTAGCTTTTACAGATGTGAGTCCGGTAGATAGCTAGCCTTAGACTCAACTTTTCAGGTTATTCTGACTCCTTTGGTTTGCATAACCAAAACTCTGCCAATCGCCAAGCTAAAAGTCTCTCTTGGTTAGCGTCAACAGATTTATCATAGCCTATACCGCTCAAAAGATAATTAACGTAATCAGAACTACATTTTTCTTTAGATTTAAGAGTCACGTCTTAAATGTATAAAACATAGTGCGGGCAATTCTACAACTAGGGTTCTCTACTTGCGGACTGTATTATTTAGGCAACACCTGCTTTTATCATACAACAGGGGCTTGGGTGTTTTATGTATTTATTCTGCTGTACAAAGCATTTTAGCTGCAAAATACAGTTCATATTGGGCAAATTCCGGTTTTCTTCAAATTAACTAAAATGTTTTGTTTGCGAAATACCGCTCTGCTAATATAACCACTGCCATAAATCTGTATGTAAACAATATGTACATTTCTATTACCATTACACTTTATTTGACTGGATAGATATCTTAATTTGTAGTTAATGTGGACAGTGTGACTCGATTTGAGCAATAGGACCAGGACTCCGTCACCAGAACTCAGACGTGGGTCATAAGAAAATCTTGACTCGACAATGGGCGGCCAGGACTTGGACTTAACCATAGGAACTCGTGAATCTACATGGATTCGAGCCCTGGGGGATGTGGGACTCAAGGTTTAGTGACAAGACTACATGTCTGATATGAATGGACGTAGAGTAAATAGAGCCGTGGCTAAATGTTTCATTTAGCACCCGGTTCCTCTTCTGTTCCTAATCCATTCTGAATTTTTAACAGATTAAAAGTGCTGGATAGGTGAACAAAGATTGGTAGCTCGTCCTTGGACCAAATGGAGATTTAACATTATTAATTTCACCTAACATAATGGTTGTGTTATCCTAGAACGCCAGTTATTCCAGAGATCAATTCACAATAGATTCCCCAATCTGCCCCTGTATTTATAGATTATTATTTTATATAAATGTAGTGGGATGGCGAAAGCTAGTTTTATTCTATTCGTATATCTCAACATGTCAAGGCGATAACAGGATATATGGGTAACATTTGATTAGCTCCCTAAAAGTAGTGTCGCCATAACATTTCAATATTAGGGCTACAATAGTACTCCTAACCCACAGTACGGTACGTATTGCGGTTTGTGTCACCGCACCATGCGTTTTCGGTACAGCACACAAATATATTGTCACGAGTTACGGAAGGTAATTTCCAAAACATGCAATACTAATCCAGAAAACACATTTAATGCTAGATGACAAATTACGATTTCAAATAAAGTACAATATCTAAACATGGCACAAACATTGTTAAACAATCTAGTAGTGAGTTCTGCCGGTTTGCTGAAATGATTGGGAGGGTCATTCATAATGTGACACGGGGACCGTAGAATGTGCAGAAACCCTCCCTTTAAGGAATAGTTCGACCTAGATTTATATTTGGGGGAAATAACGCTTCCCTTGAGTTGTTCTGGAAGGCCCATGAAAATATTTTTCACATCAAGCCATTATTCAACTTTGTCCCAGCCTTGAATTAGCATTGTCCAAATTCATGAATTGAAACTGTGCGTCCCGATCAACAAAAGCTACATTGCAAGTGTAAACCTATTCCAAAACACCTCATACTAAGACTAGTGGTGTTGTTTATCTCAAATAACCAGTCGATGTTGTATTATTCAAAATAATGTTAGCATTTTTCACTAAATCAAAATTTTAACTGAACTAATACTTCCTGTGTTGACCATTCGGCTTTGTTCACAATGGTATCAATCCGCGTTTCAACCGGTTTCGATGTGACTATTGACCACCCGAAAAAAAAAAAAAAGCATTCTTTAGCTACCGATGACATTATTGCCGAATAACAGAGTCTAGTGTGTGGTGGCCACATAAAATAGTTTGTATAGTGCCAGTTTTAAGTTACCATATTCCACCAGCTGCAGTCAGATAGATCGCGACAGATCACTGAATTTAGATTGTTTTCGCTTGCGATGCAGGTTTTGTTGCTTGGGATGCAAAGTCTAAATTAATTAATTTGGACGATGCTAATAATGCGTGTGTACTGGAATGCCAAAAATGCCGCCAAGCTAGAGATTTAAGCGGAGCTGGAGGATTTTACGTGTCGCCAATGTAAAACTAGCTTTTCCAACTCAAGTTCGGCTCAACAAAACAGCAGTTAGAAAAGTGCCAACAATTGTTATAATTTTGATTTTAATGCGAACAAAGGCTCTGGTTTAAACTGAACAGTATATATTCGGGTTTACGTGTGAACGTTAACAGCCTCCGTACGGTCCCGTAGAGTTATGAATACGCTTGCCGCTACAGCCAGATTTAGTACACAAAAGATGAAAAATAAGTCGCCCGTTCCTATAAGCTATATAGCCTACTGCACGTTGTTTTAAACATTAGTTTCTATGAAGTGTTATTTTTATCTTTCTCCAACTGTGAGCAGCACTTCTCAAACTAATTAGCTTCTCTCAAAATACAGGTGAGCTGTCTATTCACACATTACTATTACCTTATGTCCTGTAATTATTACTCGCCCACTAAGTAAAAATTATTCACTGCAGCAAAACGTTTGTTTTTCATGTACATAAGTGGTAACCAAATCGCTTCAGTGCGGAGAGCAATGTATTAATTGTATACATTGCTAATACATTCGTGTAAAATGTATTTATTCGGGTTCACATGTGAACCGTTAAGAGTCTTTCGTACGGTACCGCAGGATTGTGAATACGTTTGCCGTTACAGCCAGATTCAGTACACAAAAGCAGAAAATTAAGTCGATACCTATAAACCCGTTCATATAAGCTATATACTGCACATTGTTTTAAACATCAGTTTCTGTCTAGCATTATTTTAATCTTTCCATCTGTGAGCAGCACCTCTCAAATTTTGTTTCTCTCAAAATACAGCTGAGATGTTAATTCACACATCACTATTACCTGATGTCCTGGAATAATTACCCGCCCACTAAGTAAAAATACTTAGAAATGTTGATTTGTACTCCCCAGCAAAACGTATCCTCTGCCAATAGGGCTTAAGATCAAAATGGAACCTGGCAGAGGAGTGCTTTGCAGTTGAGCAGGCAACCCTGGTCACAGTGGATGAAGAATGTATGAGCCCCCATAGGCTTTGAGCTTCCCCTGGCTTTGGAAACAACCATGGAATATTATGGAGCACTGCAACAGCTCTTCCCCCTAGTGGTAGTGAGTTGGTCTTAGAGTTCTGTTGACATTGCCTATATCTGACTCCTAGACACACAAACACAGTCTCTCACAACTGCATGTTCAGTGCCAATATACAGTGTCATCATACAGCATAGTTATAACATTGTTGAACATGTCCCAGCATAATAGCACATTTGGCTGTCAGCATAATAAGCAGTTGTAAAAAAGATTATTAGAAAATAAACTACATTCCTCTGAATGGCTGAAGAGGTGACCTTTCGGTCGCTATGAATAACAAAAGTTTAAGGACAGGATATTCAATCTAGTTCTAACTGAACATGTCAGAAAAGATGGAAAATTCCATGCATAAGGCTAAGAGGCATTAAGCCTTTTTAGTGGAAACGATCCCCTCTGTCATCTTGGTTTTAGACGGAACATTAAACTCAAAAGTACCAATTCAATATTTCTTAGTGCTAGATAAGCATTTTGCAGAAAATAGTGGGGAAAAGGGATTCAATTTAATGTCCATGCTTGACAGTTATATAGCACTGCAAATATCTACAGTTTATACTGTACATACATTTGAAAATACATTGATAAACCAACAGAATACAATGTGTTGGATTCAGCAAAATAACAGTACATCACCATTAACACAAGATAATTCCCGGATTTCTACTTGGCGGTGTATGTGTGTTCTTATGCCATGCCAAAGTAAATCTCAATTTTTCTACAGACTGACATTGGTCAATATTGAACAGCTATTTATGTCAAGAACAGTTGATACTGTATAATCAAAAACGTGCAAGAACATATGTTTTTCTTGTAGCACAAATTTGGAAAGCAACTATTTGAAGAATTGACAGTTTATAAAAACAAGACAGAAGATCCATCTTTTCCTTCAGTCATTGACTAGGCCACCAGGCCTTGCTCCTTCCTTCTGGACGTTAGTACACTGGGCTGTTGCGGATACCACAGCACAGGACCATGCTAAAGGTCATCTCAAAAATCTGAGTAGTGAGAGAATATAAATAAATGAAGGGTGTTATTGATTTCTTATAAAGGGGACAATGTTTTTATGAGCTACACCCCATAAACACCTTTTATGATACTCACCATAATAACAGCAACTACCAGAGCAGCAATGCCAATCAAGTAAACCTTCTCTGTAAAAAGCTCATTGATCTTGACGTGACAGTCCTGGTAAAACAAAAAAAAGGAGTTAAGTCAGATGTTACATATGTAACACTTGCTTTATGACACCTGGTAATGTCTGTATACTGTTATTATACTTTCGTATAATTTAATGAATTTGTAATTGTGTATGTTAATATTTTATTTTTGGATTTTTTCAGATACAGTTGTGCTCATAAGTTTGCATACCCTGGCAGAAATTGTGAAATTTTGGCATTGATTTTGAAAATATGACTGATCATGCAAAAAACTTTTATTGAAGGATGGTGATCATATGAAGCCATTTATTATCACATAGTTGTTTGGCTCCATTTAAAATCATAATGATAACAGAAATCACCCAAAAGGCCCTGATCAAAAGTTTACATACCCTTGAATGTTTGGCCTTGTTACAGACACATAAGGTGACACAAACAGGTTAAAATGGCAATTAAAGGTTAATTTCCCACACCTGTGGCTTTTTAAATTGCAATTAGTGTCTGTGCATAGTCATTGAGTTTGTTAGCTCTCACATGGATGCACTGAGCAGACTAGATACTAAGCCATGGGGAGCAGAAAAGAACTGTCAAAAGACCTGCGTAACAAGGTGATAGAACTTTATAAAGATGGAAAAGGATTTAAAAAGATATCCAAAGCCTTGTAAATGCCAGTCAGTACTGTTCAATCACTTATTAAGAAGCAGAAAATTCATGAATCTCTTGATACCAAGGCAAGGTCAGGTAGGCCAAGAAAGATTTCAGCCAAAACTGCCAGAAGAATTGTTCGGGATACAAAGAAAAACCAACAGGTTTTTGTAGGCTACAATAGAATACAATGCCCAGTCTAACCTATCAAAATAATTCTATAGTGCAAGACTAGACATGTCCTGCTGCTGTTTATTTATTTCAAGTCATCTCTATAAGGAGGAGGCTTTATAATTATGAAATTAAATATATTTATACTATTTGCTGCTTTTAGTTAACTAATGTGTTGATAACACATTGTGATATTCCTGCAAATGCACCCATCAATGCTCACAATGCATACGCCCCATCCATGGATAAAAAAGATGATTACATTGCCTATAGACAACGTTTGGACAGGCCATTCCATCTGGGTAAATCCAAACATCACCCAGCTCTATTGTCTAAGTTACTGTTCATATACCACACCTTCTTCCTTATCACTTAAATACAACCAGTACTATGCAGTGTCCTCCAGGGGCCTAAGAGTACTTACCGTAAGAGAAGCAGAGATTGTCTTGGGGCAGATGTCCGTAGTGGTTTGGGTCATAACTGTGAAGACCACATTGCTGGAGCCTCTGCCACAGCAGTCCAGCTAAAACAAATACACATTAGTACATTTTGTTAGTAAAGTTTTTCTGTCTGTGTTTGCATGTCAATGAGATTACTTACATTTTGCAGTGTGTTTGAAACCAGTATACTAGGGAGTTTGAGAAAGTTGTGTTTTTAGTTTAAGTTTGAACTGGACTTACAGTCTCATGGAAAACCTTCAGCACAGCAGTTGCAGCTTGTTTCTTGTCATGGTCAATGATAGGGGTAGGTACAGCATTATTGTACACATTGTCGTAGAAGGTAATCAGCTCTTTGGAAATCTGAAACCAAGAAAGATTTTTTTTTTTAGAAAACCTATTTTACCTACCAGCAACCAAAATATATTTTACTAGCCATAATATACTGCACCTTCCCATTACACAGTCAAACACAAAATATATATGTAATGTTTCCTAAAGAATACATTTATTTCTATTAACAAGTTGAGGCAAATTGCTCTATTTCCAAATCTTGTGACCTAAGTCAAAGACAAAATGAGATAAGAGCAGGTTACCAAGGTACATAGACAACTGCACTTGCATTGGTGTCTTTGGGAGAATTTCTTTCTAGCTTCAATCTGACTAAGATGTAATCTAATCTGACGTCTATGCAAGCAGTTGCAGTTTAAACTCAAACTAACATTGAAAAACACCAAGCATATGAACTAAAGAGCTAGAGCAATCAAGGATTTTTTTTCTTGACTGTCCAAATCACCAGATCTGAATCTAATTGAACATTTCACTAGATAAAGAGTAAAGACTAAAAGTAAAAATGCCCCAAAATACACAGGAACTGAAAAATAGCCTTTCACTATTTCTTATAAACGCAATTGTGATTAAAGAAAGCTATTTGATGAATATTTCCACGGTGATAAAAAGTATCTGCTTTTTGACCAATTTTAAGCAGGAGACAATTGTTTTGTATCTTGCTCAATGTTAGACTTACAAAATGCCAAGTGGTTTCCATGCCCGAAACCAGCTTTGCATGCTCAGTGTAGTATATGCTCTAGAGGTCTCCACGAATATACACAAAATCCAATTATCTAAGATCCAATCCGTTATCTGCCTGGGTCTGATACAACATCGTGTCAAGCATGGTGAAATCTCATATTGGTGTGATAATATATGAAATACAGACTGTATCCGAAATTATAAAATAAGAAAATATCCCGATAGTAATAATAATAATATCATATTATCCACATTCGCTACGTTTGTTTATTTGTGTTGTCCACTTGTGTTGAATGGTTTGAGCACCTCCTGAACTTGCATCACTGTTTCAATTGGCTATTTTCAGCAGCTGAAGTAGCCTATTTTCTAACGATTTTAATTTTGATATGCAATCAGATACTTTTAAATTGAGGCTTGAGACTGTAGTAAAGGAATTGGAAATATAGAATTTGCAATTGCAATGGACAAACATGGCTGACTTTCTGTGTGGATTATAATGAATATGTACTTTCAAAAGAGAGCCGCTCATATAATTATTCTAACGTACAATAAGACATCCCATATGCGCTTAAATTGGTAAGTCTAGGTGTAATATACTGGATATCCAACAGAATTCAGGTCCGATAAACCCTCATCTCATATTTTCAGATCAGATATGGCCAACCTCGGATCCCACTTGGATTGGGAAGTGATTTTACAAAAACAGATGGATCGCGTGTGTCAGATAGGAAATTAATGCATAAAGTTTGGCTTGGATATACATTTCATATCAAATGAAGCCTCTAATCCAATGATGACCACACACTGCAATGGATCTCTGCTAGTGAGTCACATTCTTTGTTTGCTCGACAATGTAAAATCATCAGAATCAGATTGAGTTTTATTGCCAAGTAAGTTTTACAACAAACAAAGAATTTGTTATGGCCGTCGGTGCAACATGCTCACTGGAGCCATTTTGTGAACGTACCTGGGGTCGTATTCACAAAACATTTTATCTTAATAGTAGGAGGACTCCTAAACAGCACTAAAAGTTCTTAGCTAAGAGTTTCCTCTTAAAACCTATTTACAAAGCTGCTAAGACCAACTTTTACTAAGGAATGGGAAGAAATCTTAAGCTAAGAGAAAGGGCAGGTTTGACCCCGTCGTTATGGATGATGTCGTGTTCCACGAACAAGCCTACTTACTATGCCCACAAAGATTGGCTGATAGAGGAGGGGTCTGTCAGTGAATTCATTATAGCAATACTGTAGAACAATGTGTCATGTTGCCATATTGAAATAAAGATAATAAAATAAAAATGTAGGCTAAGTGTTACTGATTAAACATGAAACCAAGAGTGACATACTGACTAGTCAAGATATGTTCAGCTAAATGTCAGCCTCTTACATGTCTGGCAGCTCGTAAAGAAATGCATGTTCATCTTTTAATGGTGCAATAATTTCTGCCATTATGTGTCCCATCTATAGCACCAACTACACCAGGTGGTGCAGCTATGGCCATGAAGTCAGCTTTGTTAGTTTGCAGTTGGCGAATGAGGAAACTGAATGATTTGTCAGACGACATTGGGTCTGGAGAGCGCATTTATTGTTTGATGTAATATTCAACAACAGATGACTAAGATATACATAGTTCGTCTGCGCTGCATAGTTGCATTTTCCTTCTGGCCAAGTAGCGTAGAACTGTCACAACCTTAATCTCCGGTGTTATTGGGTTGTTTCTGTTTGTTAGTGAAGTGGCTGCATCAATGACTAGCTCTACTAATGTATGATCATAATACCCTAGTGATTAAGGTAATACCTTTTTAAGAGCTCAGTATCATTAAATGTTTCTGAAACGTTGACCTGATTACGAGGCGGTTTGCCGGCAGCAGCCCTTTTAGGATTGTTTGTGACTTGGTCTTAGTGACTTAGGAGTCCTCTTGACTACTCAAGACTACTCAACATTTCACAGATTTAGGAGCTGGTTTTAGTGCTAAAACGCTTTGTGAAATACTCTTAGGCCAAACATTTTGGAGTCCTAAAGTTTGGACTGACACTAGGGATGCACGATTATATCGGCACGACATCGGTATCGGCCGATAAAAGCTTAAAATGACCATCATCGGCAGATATGAATATTTCTGCCGATGAGCCTTGCCGATAGGGTGGTGTGTTTACTATGCGCACGTGACGATCGTGAACGTGGCATGAGCGCCAGTAACTTAAACTTCCAACATGTCGGATGCGTGGAATTATTTCGAGATCTGTAAAACGGATTACAAACTTGCTATTTGCAGTACTTGTAAAGCACAAGTGATGCGAGGAGGCGTAAAACAACACTCGTTCAACACTACAAATATGATTATGCATCATAAGAGCCGTCATCCTGAGCAGCACCAAGACTTTTTGAAAAGTAAGAAGGAAAAAACGCCGGCAAAACCCCATCAGCAGCCTCTACTTCAGTCCTTTGACAAAGCTAGAAAATACAGCAGCGACCACCCAAAGGTAAAAGAGCTTAACGACAAAATCATTGAATTTATTGCTCTTGATAACCAGCCGTTCAGCGTGCTGGAGGACGTTGGCTTCAGCAGGCTAATGACGTACCTAGAGCCGCGGTATGCTATGTCTAGCTGGCGCTACTTTTCTGATGTGGCCTTACCTGAACTCCAGAGTGTTGTCGCCAGTCACATTGAAAGGCTCCTCGCCGGTGCTAGTCACATTTGCTTTACAACGGACATTTGGACATCAAGCGTGAGTCCTGTTAGCATGTTCAGCCTCACTGCCCAGTGGATAGATGAAGACTTCACCCTTAAAAAAGCTGTCCTACACTCACAGGAATGCTCCGGTTCTCACACAGCGGCTGCAATTGCATCCGCATTTGATAATATGTTTTGGAAATGGAAAATAGAAAGAGAATGAGTGCATGTCATGCTACATGACAATGCCCGTAACATGGCTAAAGCTATGGTGGAGTTTGGTGTGGCAATTCTACCGTGCATGGCACACACGCTGCAACTGGCGGTGCATGAAGGTGTCCTGTCTCAGCGCAGCGTGGCAGATGTTGTGGCCGTGGGAAGGAGAATAGTTGGACATTTCAAGCACTCCCAGCTGGCATACAGTCAGCTGGAGGATGTACAGAAAGAGCTCGGAATGTTGGTGAAACGACAACAAGACATCTCTACCAGATGGAATACGACATTTTATATGATGCGAAGCTTGGTCGAGCAGAAGATGGCACTAGGTGCTTATGCTGGTGATTTCGAGCTTCCTGCAACTTTAACGGCAAATCAGTGGGGAATTCTAGAAAATATGATCACACTTCTCGCACCCTTTGAGCAGCTGACCAGAGATATAAGTTCTGCAGAGGCCTCTGCAGCTGATGTGATCCCCGCGGTTGTGGCACTGACACGACTGCTTGGCCGGCCGAGTGACACGGACAGAGGCGTGCAGAACACCAAAACTACCCTGCTGGAAGCCGTCAACCATCTCTTCAACGGTGTGCAGTGTGAAGCACTTTATTCTGTTGCAACCATGCTTGATGCCCGCTACAAAAACCGGTACTTTGACATGGGAAAAAAAGAGGAGTGCTCGCGACCTGTTGCTCAAAGTTTTGGATGACATGAGCGGCAGTGCAGCTGCCAGCACAGAGGATCCCCCAAAGAAGAGGACCTGAACAGGATCACTGCTGGATTTGTATGAAGAAATTCTGGAGGAGAATGTCATGTTTGAGGAGCAAGACAAGACCAGGGCCGCGTCACAGGTAAGCATCTAAACATGCACAAATGTAGTTTTTATTTTAATTTTTAGAATATTTCACTTTAGACCAAAAGCATCCTAATTAATAATGCTACTTTCTCGATTATTATTCTGCAATGTCATAACATAGATAATAGCCTATTTATCATAAGCCGGCCTGTGTATTAATAATACATGTGCAACTAATAAATCATGATTTCTGGAGAAAAAAAACGTTAGTGCTCTGTTAATGCCTAAACAGCATAAAGGAAAAAAAAATCTGTAAGTGATATTTCGGTATTGTGTTACTTAATAGGTCATCTCATACCTGGCCGAACCCACAATTCCCAGGAACGACAGTCCATTGGAGTACTGGAAACGCAACCAGGCCCGTTTCCCTGCCCTCGCTCCTGCTGCACGCAAATACCTGTGTGCGCCCTGCACAAGCGTTGACAGTGAACGGCAGTTTAGCGTTGCCTCTGATGTGATAGACGAAAAGAAAATTGAATGGACGGTGAAAAAGCAGAGATGCTCATTTTTGTGAAGAAAAACCTACCTCTGGTATTAAAAAAATAGCTGAACCGAAGCCTACCAGTCAGCTGAAGTTGTTACCCTAGTTAGTTGGACTGAAAAGGTTTGCACGACTCAAGTTCAAGTGAAGGATAAAATGTCCTTGTATTTTTTTGCAATACAGAGCACACTGTTTGTCACTGAGTTGTTACAGGACTGTGTGTGGCTCACAAGACAATATATGGAGCTTGGTTTTAAGTTTGATTATACTTTAAAGTGGGTCCTAAGGACTGAAGTGTAGGTCTGGACTACAGCTGCTTTTTTGTGATGTCAACTACTATGTCAGGGAAGCATTTGGCAGACCTGTTCAAGTAGGAGATGGATGTACATTTTTTATTTGAAAATGTATTTTTTTTAACTATTTTACTTGTAAGGACTGAAGTTTGAAGTCTGAAATTAAAAATAAAATGTGGCACTGGCATATCATTTATTCTCCTCCAAGTGAAATAATTTACCTATTTTTCAGGGGTGAATGTCTGTTTACATTTGTAAAATGATACATTTATGGTAGAATCAAATGTTGCTTGTCTTGTGTATTGTCATATCTACAACACATGAGAGTAATAAGGTAAAGGTAGTACAGGAGAGAGACTTCGATTTCTCTTCAGTAAAATTAAAGTGTATATACATCAGGGGAAAAATGTGTATATATAGGCATCGCCATCGGCCAAAATGAGTTTGAAAATATCGGCATATCGAATATCGGCCAAAATCCCTAACTGCATCCCTAACTGACACGCCCATTTTTTTAAGAGTTACTCCTAAATCAGAAACTTAGGAGCTTCTTTTAGCCTTAACCCATGCATCTGGATTCTGATGCTTAGTTACCATGATGATATTAGACTTAGTGTTGCAAATATCAACATTTTCAAAAGTACACAATATAAAACAGCTTTTATCTCTTACTACTTGTCTATCAGAATGTACTGTATATTCCACCCAACATGAATTGTGTGTGTGTAAAACTTTAGTTCATATGCATCCTCACCGAATCTCTGTGCATGAATCCAAAGATTCCAGCTGCCACCTCACAAGCGAACAGGATTACCAAGCAGGCAAAGAACTGGAGAAAAACAAAGACATTAATTTGCCAATTTTGGAGAACGCAGCGAGTGGGCCATATGTTACTCTCTTCTGCATTAGTTACATATTACTCACTGTTCCAAGAAGACACTGAGACTCCTGAATGGCACCATAGCAGCCGAGGAACCCAACAACCATCATCACTGCACCAACAGCAATCAGAATGTGCACACCTAAAACAAAAACATGGATAGTAGAGAAAGTATATTTTATTATCTGCAGAACAGTACCAATGTCCACCTTAAGAAGAGTGCAATTAGCACAAATAACAAGTGGCATTCGTTTTTGTTTTTCATTAGTTTGGCATGTTTTTCTTCTGCCTAAATATAGAAACCTCAGAGTTGAATTCATAGAAGGTGTTTGGCTAACAAACCACAATAAACGTTCATGTTTTATTTGAAGGCGCATCCAAATATTTAAGAGAAATGTTATTTCTACAAAAGAGCCAATTAATAACTCATGCCGGAATTGTTGGCTACCTACTTGTTGAGCCAAATGGATACCTGAAAATGATATACTATGTCAGAAATTCTCAAAAAGGTTTATGCCATGGACTGGGAAAGCATAGCTGTATTCGTCTGGGGACCACTTGCTTAACAAAAATATTGCCCATTGCTTTTTCTATAAAAATAATGTGTTCAGAATTTTCTGTTTTAGAGTACATTGGGGCTACCAGGAACAATCATGTGAAGAGTCTTTTTGGCTTTTAGGCTACAACATAATAATTAATCTATCAAATCCAAAGTATTTTATAAAGCCCTTTTTACACCAGCAGTTGACAATCAGTCCTTACAGAGATACCCAGCTTAAAACCACCAAAACCAAGCAACAACAAGATATTGATTAGGGTCAGAACCATGAATTTACAATAAACACATCTAAATAACACACACTATGGTTTGTAGTTACTGAAATGCACAAAAACGGTATTTGGGAGTTCGCCACAGTACCTTTTAATGTCGTGTGAGCATCACAGAGAGAAAAATATGATGTTCCAGAGAGTAATACCTTCAGTTTAAGGGGTTATAAGAGCTGATAGCTTAAAACATTGAAAAGGTAGTCAGATTCATGGTGAATATGCGCGTGACTTTGATTCTATGAAGGAAGTGTCAATGCAGTCAATGCATTTCTCCAAGGAAAGGCCTCCTTCCTTTGAGAAATGCTGTACTATGTAATTTATGCAGATATTTGCCACTTGCCTTTACACATGCTTTTCCACATTTCATGGCTAACTGAGGTATGATAGTGATTCTACTTTTAGAAATGCCAAAAATGGGAAATTTAAATTGTTGTTTACATTATCAATGGTGCTGAAGTGGAGCGGGTCAAGAATCTAACACGGTATAAACACAGATACAGTCGCAAAGAGGACCCGACAGCACCTCTTCCCACTCAGGAGGCTGAAATGATTTGGCATGGGCCCTAATATCCTTGGAAAGTTGTATAACTGCACCATTGCGAGCATCTTGACAGGCTGCATCACCGGCAACACCCCCAGCCATAACTGCAGAGCACTACAGAGGTTGGTGTGGTCAGCCCAGTACATCACTAGAGCAGAGCTCACTACCATCCAAGACCTCTATACCAGGCGGTGCTAGAGGAAGGCCCAGAGAATCAAAGACTAACTATTCACTCTACTACCAATAGGAAAAAGATACCAGAGCATTGGTACTCTGAACAATTGCCTGTGGGACAGCATCCACCCACAACCCATTCGACTTCTTAATAGTTAATCCCTGGATACCCGAACTGACTGGACTGATCATCCATCACTGACCCTCTGCACACTGAAATACAGTAAACACAAAGCTACTGACTTTGTCATAGATGCACAAATCAAAATCTGCTGCTGCTACGTGTCATTTTTAATATTGACTATTTATTCATTTTTCTTGTATATACTGTTTATGTATACCTCCTATATCTGGTACACTGCACATTCTACAGTACCTGGTATCACTGTATATCCCCATTCCTGTGTATTATTATTTTACTTTTTTGCAAGACTGTTCTTGTGTTTAACCCTCGTTTTTTATTTTATAATTTTTTTCACGATATTATTACTTCTACCTGCATTGTTGGGAAATGGTTTGTAAGTAAAAATGTCACTGTAAAGGGCACACCCATTGTATCTGGCACATGTGACAAATAACATTTGATTTGATTACGTGGGGGGACTGTGCACTAGTCTCCTCTTGCGTATTTGCAATCTTTCCCTCTCCTCATCCATCATTGTTAAAACCTCCACTGTGGAACACAGACTACACTTCCATTCCATCCCTGTACTCAGTCATTGTTTTGATATAGGGAGGGGCCTGGCTAAGCTACTTGTCCTCTGGTACTGTGTCTCTCCCCCACCCCACAGTTATTTTTTTTAATCGATGGCTTAGAGGCTGACAAAGTGCTCTTTCAATTTCCTTAATTGTGGCTGTGCTTGCAGAAAATTGAATCAAGGCTCAGGAGCTCTTTACTGCTCAGCTATTCCTCGCCATGACATCATCTGGGTAATTGGGCCATGACCAGCATGTTTAGCAGTGAAGGATGCAGTATCACACCCTTCAATTTCTTGCCTCCATTTTCTCAAACCCTTTCCTTTTCTCCCTTTTTATTTCACTTTCCCATTTTATATTCATCAGTTAATGCATTTACCCATTCTATGCACTCCTCTGTAGCTCAGTTGGATGATAATAGCTTTGTGCAAAGGCAGGAAAGTGGACTCAGTTTCCAGGACCAATCATACACTTCGGAGAAAATAATCTGCTAAATGGTATACATACAGTGCCTTGGGAAAAAGACGACATGTCGAAAAATGGCTCGAGAATGGGCTTCGGGATCTCCTTATGTATCTCTGTGCATTAAAAAAATTATTTTGTTTATTGTCTGTAGCTTACAGTCATGTGAAAGTAAGTACACCCCCTGCAAAGTTGTCTTATTGACAAATCACACAAAAAAATATCAAAACATTTACACAATTAGGTGGCTGATGTGCAAGAGCTATTTTCATTCCAATGTGTCAACAACATGCATACAGGTCAATGACAAATAGGGTTTCAAAAAGGGAAAAAAGTTTATTTGTAGCTTTACACTAAAAACACTGGTTGTAATGATTATTACTGGTAGTGCTGAATGACTATTATGTTATATCTCTTTCAGATTGAGGGATTGTTGCGGTATTGTTTCCAAAAATAATACTTATTTTTATTTATTTATTTTATTTTACCAGGGAGATACACTGAGAACTAGGTCTCATTTACAAATATGCCCTGGGATCATTAATCCAAGAATAAAACAATTACATACAAAATATATACAATTTACATACAGACTGACATTAGTCATCTCAATCAATTAAAACAAACACATTTCTCACTACAAAAATCTAACACAATTTTTTTTAAATTGGAACATGGACACCAAGGCATCCAAACCAAACTCCAATTGGATACTATTCCACACGAGGTGCTTTATATGAAAAGGCAGAACTACCCAACTCAGTAGATAGAAAAGGTGTCTGCAACACTAAGCAACTCTGTGATATGGAATTGTAGCCAGGGACGCTAGCTACAGAGAGTTGGTCTAAGTCTTCTTTCGCTTTGCCGTTTTCGTAGTGTATGCTGTAGTAGACAAGGGAGGAACTGACTGTCGTCCTGGTCTCTAGCTGCCATTATAGTTTCTTACGGTAAGGAAACTACGCTCCTTACGGCATACTTATGCTATATGTAATATCATCCAAGTAAGCGTTCACAAAATAAGCCAAGGAGGAAAGCCTGCCTCGCAGAAGAAGATTGGCTGGAACGGGATTGGCTGGGAAGTAGCGGCGTGCTCCAGAAATGATAGAATGACATTCCACTGGCACTTTTTTACTGAATAAATCCTACCTAGTGCAGCTTTAACAAAGTTGTGTTGGCTGTTGGTGTTAGGGTATCACTCTGATTGGCTGTTGGTAGAACAAACCATTTTTACAGAAAAAGGTTTAATCATAATGCTGTATAAAAAAAGCAGCAAAGAGTAAAAAACATGAATCCCTTCATCAATGTAGTTCTTCTGTTTAGTAACTGTTAACCTTCTTGATAGTACTGAATACTAACATTGACTGACAAATTAATAATTATATTTAAACCAACCAAATGCCCCCCCCCCCCAGGCCTGGGCCCGGGACAACGTTCACGGTTGTCCCCCCCTGTCGGTGTCACTGATTGTAGCCAGAGGATCTAGGTGTTAACAGAGATATTAAGATATTAAGATGTTAAGTATACCGGAAGCCTGTGGAGTTGGGCTTTACAAAAAGGTCCAGCCAACTTTCTGTTAAAGGATGCAGTGATGAGTATTATAACAGTCTGATGTAATAAAACAAAGGGCACTATAAACTGAATCAAGCAACTTCAGAGTAGAATCAGGGAATTTGAACCTGGTGCCACACTCTAATCAGCTAATTAACTCAAAAAACCTCCAAAGGCCTTTAAATGGTCTCTCAGTCTAGTTCTGTAGGCTACACAATCATGGGGAAGACTGCTGACTTGACAGCTGTCCCAAAGACGACCATTGACACCTTGCACAAGGAGGGCAAGACACAAAAGGTCATTGCTAAAGAGGCTGGCTGTTCACAGAGCTCTGTGTCCAAGCACATTAATAGAGAGGCGAAGGGAAGGAAAAGATGTGGTAGAAAAAAGTGTACAAGGAATAGGGATAACCGCACCCTGGAGAGGATTGTGAAACAAAACCCATTAAAAAATGTGGGGGAGATTCACAAAGAGTGGACTGCAGCTGGAGTCAGTGCTTCAAGAACCACCACGCACAGACGTATGCAAGACATGGGTTTCAGCTGTCGCATTCCTTGTGTCAAGCCACTCTTGAACAAGACACAGCGTCAGAAGCGTC
>JACXGI010002684.1:0-33213 GCA_016801175.1 Esox masquinongy
CGGTGACACTGTGGCCCTATCCGGGGGAGGCCCCGGACAGGGCCCAACAGGCAGGAAATCAATCCACCCACATTGCCAAGCATCAACCAAAGGGACACCCACCAACCGCAACCACCCTGAATGAGGGCCGAGTATTGCCAGCAGAGTACAGGCCAATTGCACAAGTGCGCAACAGAGAGACAACAACAAGCCAGTGACTTCGCCCCCGAATGGCGTTGGAGGGAGGGCATCCCAGTGGTGATGAGAGCCCATCTGGCAAGACAGCAAGGGTGGACAGTATCAAGCCATTCTGGTCACCTTCATGCCCCTGGGCCAGACTACACTTAATCATAGACCATGCTGTATAGATGAGTCTTTAGTAGTTTGCACTGAGTTTGCATTTCTAACCTTAATTGGCAAATCATTCCGCAGTAGTGGAGCTCTATGAGAGAAGGCCCTGCCTCCGGCTGTTTGTTTAGAAATTCTAGGTACAATTAAAAGGCCTGCATCTTGCAATCTAAGGTTACGTGTAGGTATGTATGGCTGGATCATTTCAGCGAGGTAAGTAGGAGCAAGTCCATGTATTGATTTATAACTTAACAATAAAACCTTAAAATCAGCCCTAACTCTAACAGGCAGCCAGTGTAAAGAGGCTAGTACTGGAGTAATGTGTTCAAATTTTTTTGTTCTAGTTAGGATTCTAGCAGCCGTGTGCAGCACTAATTGAAGTTTATTTATTGATTTGTCAGGGTAACCGGAAAGAAGAGCATTGCAGTAATCTAATCTAGAAGTAACAAAAGCATGGATTAGTTTTTCGGCATCAGTTTTTGATAGAAAGTTCCTGATTTTTGCAATGTTTCGAAGATGAATATAAGCAACTCTTGAGACATTTTATATGTTCATCAAAGGAGAGGTCAGGGTCAAGGGTAACGCCGAGGTTTCTTACAGTTTTTTGGGATACGACCATGCAGCCGTCGAGGTTCACAGTGAGATCTGCCAACAAAGCTCTTTGTTTCTTGGGTCCTAAAACGAGTATTTCTGTTTTTCTCGAGTTTAAAAGCAAGAAGTTCTCTGTCATCCACTTCCTAATATCTGAAACGCATGCTTCCAAAGTAGCTAATTTTGGGGCTTCTCCATGCTTCATTGAAATATATAACTGTGTGTCATCAGCATAACAGTGAAAATTGACATTGTGATTCCGGATTACATCACCCAGAGGCAGCATATATAGTGAAAACAATAATGGGCCCAGAACCGAGCCTCGAGAAACACCAAAACATACTTTTGATTTGTCAGAGGATATGCCATCCGCACATACAAACTGATATCTTTCAGATAAATAAGATTTAAACCAGGCTAGAACATGTCCATGTAGCCCAATATGGGTTTCCAGTCTCTCTAAGAAAAGGGAGTGATCAATAGTGTCAAAAGCAGCACTAAGATCAAGAAGCAACAGGACGGATGCGGAACCTTTGTCTGAGGCCATTTGAAGGTCATTTGTTACCTTCACGAGTGCAGCCTCAGTACTATGATGGGGTCTGAAACCGGACTGGAGCATTTCATAAATGTTATTTGTCTTCAGGAAGGCATTCAGTTGTTAGAAAAATTCACATTTTTCTAAGATTTTTGAGAACAGGAGGTTCGACTACCAAACCAGAGGTTCCGCGTTCGAGTCTCGTTACATTCAAAACAAATTATGTTTTAGGATTTGCTCAGGATAGACAAAAACTTTGCTGGCTATGTAGTTACGTTATAGTAAGCCTAAAATAAAACTGTTTGCGGTTATATTGCGATTATTTCTGGTTGCCTTTTCGAAGTACGCATCCGTGCATGATTTTTGGGTCAGGATAAGCAAAAACTTTGCTGGCTACAACCTTCAGTAGCTATGTTATAGTAAGCCTTAAATATAACTTGGGCAGTAAAAGAGTAGGAGTTTCCACGATTCTCTCGTCTTTTCTCTTGACGAAAAAATCAGTTATCACATATATTGATAGTTATTGTATCAATGTCATTCATGAATTAAAGAAAAACGAACGCTTTCAAATTAGTAAATTAGTTGATATTAGTAGGCTTATTACTGGCTAATAATCTGTTAAAACGGCCAGGGGCTAAAACCATACAGTTCATATGTGGTATTTGTGGTGGATGTAAACTTCATAAGAGACGTTAGTCAGTTTAACACAATGCTTAATGGTGTGTAGCGAAATATTCAAACTTGACATGATGTTAATGTGTGACAACATGATCTAAAGTCGACGCTATACCAGCACCAGGCAAGCTATTACTCGGTGGTGTTGTGGTTAAAGACACAGCCTCTTGTGTGGGAGACCCAGGTTCAAATCCAGTGAGGGCAACAACATTCATCACTTCTTTTAGCGGGCTGGCTGAACTAGGCTTGCCTGGTTCTTTTTCTGGTTAATTACAGGTGAAGCAGTTAGTTGTGACGAATCTCAACTAGTATTGTTTCAACAACAAACATACAAGGTCTAACGGGCTGGACTTGGTTCTTGAGTTCTTGAGTTTAACCAGGGGCACACACAGTGTGGAGGTGTCTGCTGTGACAGTGTGTGCACGCGTGTGATAAATCAGAGCCTCCATCCCCCTTTTTATTGCATGTGTTCCTGCCTGGCTCATTGTGTTTACGATGATTTGTTTGGCCTCTGTCTCTCCAGGTTGTAAAAGCATATGACCGTGTTGAGCAGGAGTGGGTGGCAATTAAGATCATCAAGAACAAGAAGGCTTTTCTTAATCAAGCCCAGATTGAAGTTCGGCTCCTTGAGCTCATGAACAAACATGACACTGAGATGAAGTACTACATAGGTAAGGATGCATTCTCTCTTGCTCTCATGATTTCTTTCTCTCCAAATTAGAGGTAATTTATTATAATTATATTTCATATCCAATTGTACCTACAACCCTGTCTCGTCACAGCAACTTCTAACAGGCTTGGAAGAGTTGAAGACTGGGTAATGTCTTCCTTCTAGGTATCTGCACCAAGTCTTTCTGCTTTTTTCCCCACACTGCTAGTCCTACCAGGAAGTCAGTCAGATCAGTGCATGTGAGGACACGCTCACACTGACTACCTTAGTTAGCTTTTGCAGGTGCCCAACCAGCCTGAGGGTGTCACTATAACGCAATGAGTCATGAGAATCCCTGCTGGTGCCAATCTCTATCCCAGGCGATGCTTGGCCAATATTCATTGCCTTAGAGCTCCCAGGCACACAATATTTATTTCAAAGTTTAAAGATGAATGTAAATTAAATGTATTTTATTACATTTAAGGTTAAAAAAATTGGCAGCTTGGAGCTATTTTTGTTGTTTGGCTGATGTATGGCAGAGGTGATGCAAAAGTGATTGGATGAAGCAGATGGTCACATTAGTTACTGACAGAATGGTAGCAGGTGTCTGGCGCACTCAGATCGCTCTCTGTCCGTGCCTCACAGCAATGTTATTTGTTCGCTAGCTAGCTACCTACTGGCCTTTTATTGTTTATTTTGGTTTAGTGTCTTTTGGTTTGTGTGTGTTGTAGCATATGTTACTTGTGATCATTGAGCCAGCCTCACATGCCCTAATCTCATCCCTAGACCAGGCTTGATTTCTCGCGCAAGATATATTAAGTTGCCTGCTGAATGAGTGTACATATTTTCCTTTTTCACTGTCATCTAAGTGCCATAGAAGAAGTACAGGTCCTAGAAGTGAGTACAGGTTCTCAGGAAACCGCATGTATGTTGCCAAGTCCTGCACCATCCTCTATAAAGTGGAGCTACTTTCTGCCAAAGATTCGCAAACATTCTCAGATTCTCAACTTCCCCTATTTTCGGGCATCAAAAGACACTTGCTTGGACAGGTGTTTTTCTATTTAGTCAGGTGTTCTGTGAAATAATTATTGCCGGCATAGCAAAGCGGTCAATCTCTAGTCTTGATTCTAGGCTTTGTTTGCTTTTGGAGTCTGCTGTTGGTCTGTGTGAACCAGAGATTTTCAAGCTAAGTCAATCTGCAGATTTTAATGCAAATTAACATGCCTTTTATTTACTAAAGTTAACGAAAGGACACTTTGGAACTAATAGCGTTAGTCCAATTTGGCCAATGGTTCACAGACTTCAGGTAGTCATTGCATGTAAATAATGTCAAAAATGAACAATAATTTAACTGTTTGAACATTATAGTTCAAAGTATAGCAAACTATTTTTGTGCCTTGAGGTAGGGGGACTATGTATAAAAAGTTGATTTCAACTCAACTTCTGGAGTATAGAGCCAAAATAAGGATACATTGTACGTAAGTAAACACGTAATTGACATATGTTCAACTTTGTGACAGGTCTTTAACATAGTAGTACCAGCAATATACCTCATTAAAACATTGGGGAGGTTTTGGGAGAATCTCAGTTGTAAATCGTTTTTTGCTCTAGGATAAGGCTAATTCAGTCAAACCTGCATAGTTTTCACCGTTACAATTTTTCATCCCATTGACAGGCATTAGTCAGTGACATCTATCCAATTGCTGTGTAAGGCAACATCCCAGGTATATTGTGCAGTACCTAACTCACTCAGCAAATTCCTCATGAGTCTTTTTGTGTATCTCCCCATCTCCCCCCCCCCTTCCCAGTTCACCTTAAGCGGCACTTCATGTTCCGTAGCCACCTGTGCTTGGTGTTTGAGATGCTCTCTTACAACCTTTATGACCTGTTGCGGAACACCAACTTCCGTGGCGTCTCACTCAACCTCACGCGCAAGTTTGCCCAGCAGATGTGCACAGCGCTACTGTTCCTGGCCACGCCCGAGCTCAGCATCATCCACTGTGACCTGAAGCCTGAGAACATCTTGCTGTGCAACCCCAAGAGGAGCGCCATCAAGATTGTGGACTTTGGCAGCTCCTGCCAACTGGGACAGAGGGTATGTGAAAAAATGACCCACTATGACTGGTTGAGGTATTAGTGGATAGATATGACCGCTATATGACCAAAAGTATGGACACCCGACCATCACTCCTATATGAGCTTGTTGGACATCCCATTCCAAAACAGTGGCCATTATCCCTCCTCCACCAAACTTTACAGTTGGCACTATGCATTCCGGTAGGTAGTGTTCCCCTGGCATCCGCCACGCCCAGATTCGTCCATCAGACTGCCAGATAGTGAAGCGTGATTCATTATTCCAGAGAACGTTTCCACTTCTCCAGAGTCCAATGGCAGTGTACTTTACAGCACTCCAGCCGACGCTTGGCATTGCGCATGTTGATGTGAGTCTTGCATACAGCTGCTCAGTCATGGAAACCCATTTCGTGAAGCTCCCAACATAGAGTTCTTGTGATGACGTTGCTTCCAGAGGCAGTTTGGAACTCTGTGGTGAGTGATGGAACCGATGACAGGCGATTTTTACATGCTGCGCGCTTCAGCACTCGGTGGCCCCACTCTGTAGTTTGCATGGTCTACCACTTCGTTGCTGGGCTGTTGTTGCTCCTAAATGCTTTCTCTTCACAGTTATAACACAGTTTCCCGAGGCAGATCTAGTAGGGCAGAAATTTCACAAACTGACTTGTGGCAAAGGTGGCGTGCTATGACAGTGCCACGTTTAAAGTCACTGAGCTCTTCAGTACGACTCATTATACTGTCAATGATTGTCTATGGAGATTTCATGGTAATGTGCTGTATTTTATGCTGAAACATCTAAACTCAATAATTGGTAGGGGTGTCCACATACTCTTGGTCATATAGTGTAGGTTTTTGATTTCCAATAATGGTTGCACCATACATGGCATAAATTAAACATATGACATGAAAACATTGTACCAAATTGTTCAACCGGTTCTCTTCTAATTTTTAGGGGAACAATCACTGTTGCTAACCAAGTGCATTTCTAATAATCTTTGTTATGTTAACCCTTTTTTAAATAAAAATAAACATTCCCTTTACCCCTTTCCCTCCCCTCAGATCTACCAATACATCCAGAGTCGGTTCTACCGCTCCCCCGAGGTGCTGCTGGGCATGCCTTACGACCTGGCCATTGACATGTGGTCCCTGGGCTGCATCCTGGTTGAGATGCACACCGGAGAGCCCCTCTTCAGTGGGGCCAATGAGGTAGGACTCATGGAAAGAAAAGATAGTACTCATTAGAAATATTATCAGGTTTTGCTGTGGTGAGAACCAAATGGCCAACAGAGGGAGATGTGGTGCTTTGAATGTTTCACTAGGAGATGAGTCACCTATATATTGTATACTGAAAAATGTTTATATGTGTGTGTATATATTGCTGATTTTTCAGATTGATCAAATGAACAAAATAGTTGAAGTGCTGGGTGTTCCTCCCAACCACATATTGGACCAGGCACCCAAGGCCAGGAAGTTCTTTGAGAAGATGTCTGAAGGTATGTGGGGTGCAAAGAAGACCAAAGATGGCAAAAGGGTGAGTTCAAGAAATCACTCTTAAGTTAATTATGTTTTGTTTTGATGCCATGACTGTCCTTTGCAACAGTGAGTATATATTTGTCTCTCATCTCTGCTCTGTGTTTGTGTGTAGTATAAACCACCGGGAACGCGGAAGCTGCACGGCATCCTGGGTGTAGAGGCAGGAGGTCCAGGGGGCCGGCGGGCGGGCGAATCTGGCCATGCTGTCGCCGACTACTTGAAGTTCAAAGATCTGATTCTGCGGATGCTGGACTACGACCCCAAGAGTCGTATCCAGCCCTACTACGCCCTGCAGCACAGCTTCTTCAAGAAGACTGCGGATGAGGGGACCAACACAAGCAGCAGTGTGTCCACCAGCCCCGCATTGGAGCAGTCCCAGTCCTCGGGAACCACCTCCAGCACCTCCTCCAGCTCAGGTTGGGAGTGCGCTGCTTGCTTGACTTTTGACTTGATTGGCTTTTGAAAACCCTGGATTAGGCTTGATGATATTAAAGCAATAAGTGTATTAACTAATAGCTCGGGTACAGCATTACAGAGCTTCGTGGAGGTTTCAAATGTGTTTTAAACGTTCAACATTGATTGTGCCTCTGGGTTGTTTTGCCGCAGGAGGTTCGTCTGGCACGAGCACCAGTGGACGAGCACGCTCAGACCCCACGCATCAGCACCGGAACAGCGGAGGTCACTTCAGTGCCGCTGTGCAGGCCATGGATTGCGAAAATCTCTGCCCACAGGCAAGTCACACACACGATATTGTTCTTGGCAAGCCTTGGATTCTTTAAACTTTAGAAATTGTTCTGCTATCAAGTCGTTTAAGTTACTGACTGTTGCTGTTGTGTGTCAGACGAGGCAGACCTTTCCTCCCCCTGTGGGCTGGGCTGGTGCTGAAGGGGCACAGACGGTGACCGTGGAGACCCACCCGGTCCAGGAGACCACCTTCCACGTGCCTCCCCAGGCGCCCAAGGCCATCCACCCCTTGGCCCCCGGGAACAGCTCCTCCACCCACTACCACCATCACCACGGACACCATCACCATGGACACCATCACCCCCACCAACCCCATGGACAGCAGGGCCTTCCGGCACGGCCCCGGCCCCGTCTCTACCACTCCCCCACCAATAGCGCCTCCACAGAGAACTCCATGGAGGTGGTGCACGGCCACCTGTCCATGACCTCCCTGTCTTCCTCCGCCTCTTCCTCCTCCACATCTTCCTCCTCCACTGGGGCCCAGGGCAATCATGCCTACCAGCTGCGC
The DNA here is from genome assembly GCA_016801175.1 of Esox masquinongy. Classification (NCBI taxonomy): domain Eukaryota; kingdom Metazoa; phylum Chordata; class Actinopteri; order Esociformes; family Esocidae; genus Esox; species Esox masquinongy. The sequence goes on from JACXGI010002684.1 coordinate 7,636, forward strand.
CCACTCCCTGCCAACGCAGCCTTGGAATTTGGCCAGAATGGCAGCATGACCATGGGACTGGGTGCCTTCTCCAACCCCAGACAAGAGACTGGCATGGCGGGCCACCCTACCTACCCCATGGGCATGAGACAGGGCATAGACAGGGAGGAGTCGCCCATGACGGGGGTCTGTGTACAGCACAGTTCTGTTGCCAGTTCGTGACTAAACTGAGAATGGGTTTTTTTTCTGTGTATTTTTTAAGGTGGTGTTTTTTCAACAACAAAAATGCATAAAGATCAAAAAGCTGCTTAAAATTAGAGGACAGATTATCACTGACCCGCTATCACAGTGCAGAGCCCACCATCTCTTCAACTCCTCCCCATGCCAACTCTTTTTTTTTCTAATTCGAATTTTCAATCCACTGTTTTCAGTGTTCATGGGGAAATAGATTTTTATTTTAAAACAATTTTGCCTCACATAGTTCACAGCATTACTGAAACATCTGTTTATTTCGCATACATTTTTCACTCAACTGCATTGTTTGCTTTATTCCCTATAGTAGACCAGCCAACCTGGACAGTAATGTAGTTTCTTTTTATTTCTTGTTACAGGCTGTCATTCATGAAAATTGTCTGATGTTCTTAATTACAACTGTGTAGATTATTAAATATAAACACTTAGACACAATAGTGTATTCATTAACATTATTTTCCATTACCTTCTAATGTGTTCTTTAGATCCACCGAAGGCCATTCTTGCATGATGTAGACCCTCTCAGAAAACAACAGTAGACCCCACTGATCGAGGAGAATATTACCTCTTAAGAATCAGACTTCCTGTGCTAGAGATTTTGACACTAATTTAATTTTTCAAGGTTTAAGTTGTACAAGCAGGTAAGTATGATAGTCAAAGATTCATACAATTCACTGAGCCAATCAAACCTCACAAATTTTTAATCCATACTTACACTACGGAATGAAAAATTTAAAGATATTTATTATAATAATTTGGCTTAAAGATTTGCATTTTCATTAAAAATAGTTTGTTTCATCATTTTGGTCAAACTTTGGCAACTTTTGGCAACAAATATAATTTTATCAAAATTTGCTGAATCCCTCGACTTACTCAAAGACAATTGCGAACAATATGCACTTCAAAGTTGATTTTCTTTTAGTAATGATCGATTTCAGCCAATACAATCATACGGAACAATTTATGCACTCAAGCATTTACTAGCTGGACTTAGTTACAGAACCCTACAGACAAGACTTTTAATTACAGCACCAGTCTCCCTGCAGATCTCAAGTCTGGTGATTTGCTATTATGATTTCAGCTTTTTTTAAGGAGCTGATAATACAATTAGGAAACACTATAAAATATAAACCTGAAATAAACACTGCTTATATTATGTGAAAATGATCAAAATATATCACTTTATTTTTATTTTATTTATGCTGAATAGGTGACCCATTATAGTTGATGCCAAAACAATACTGAGTGGCCCTGCCTACCGCATCTGCCTCCTACACCGGTCTGGGGTTAAATGTTTAACTGTGACAAGTTGTAAGGTGTGCCTGAATAGGTGAAAAGGTTTGTTTCCTAATTGTTTCCCGCATTCCATAGTATAAGTATATTTGATTATTTAGTCCGTATTTATTGGCTCAGTAAAGTTTCTCTCTTTAGTTGCGTCAATATTTATTTAGAACAAAAATAACGACAGTGTCGATGTTATAAGGTTATCCGGATTCCGTATGGTCTCCTGCAGCCTTCTGAGAGTTTGTACATAATCTGAAAATGGTAGTACAGCCCTCTACTGTAGCTGTGGATCTATTTCCATGTCTTATAACAAGTGTATGACAACAAACATTAGTGTATCCATTCCGGGGGCTGAATGTTTCATAATCTGCACAGTTGTAATTACCAATGTCAGAGTGATATTTGACTTAAATCGGTTACTATTCCTATCATTCACATTTTCCTGAGATTTTTACTTTCAACCCTTGAAAATGGCCTTAAAAATCACAATTTTACATGACACCTGAAGTAACTTTCTGTCACACCAGCATTGTTTAATCTAGCGTGGGTGACAGCCTGTAGCAATAATACACAAAAAACATTGTTTTCCTGTTTGGCAGATCCACTACAAGGAATAACGCTGCTCTACTAGTGATGCTATCAGTCGATACCTTTCATGGTTAGAAAATGAAATTGGACTGTTTTGGCAATGGCTATTTAGTAAAGAAATTGCTACAGCGCCATGACACTTCCGGCTACCCCATCCACACATCCATTTTCATCTACGGCAAGAAGTATTTTATCTTTGTGTTTGTGTTCTCATTTGCATTTCCCTGTTCTGTTGTGGGATTCCACTTGTGAGCTGCGAGATCTGTGGCGTGGCAGAGGAAAAAAGCATTATGCAGAGAGGATCCATCTTGCTGGGTTGGCGTGTCAGTATCTCTCTAAATGTATTGTGGCTGAAACTCTAGCTGGGCCAGCACGTGTGCAGCTGGGCAGCAGAGCGCTATTCTGGATAGCCCCAGATCAGTAAAGGTTGGCCCTCACCAGACCCTGGAACAAGGCCACACTGAAGAGATGCACTGAGGAGCAGTGTCCAGGGCCTCTCCAGCCCAAACTTACATTACAGATGTCAGGGCACTGGCAGATTTTTTTTTTAAGATAACCCTTTGGCCTTATTATTTTTTGGACTCTGGATTTGGGTGGGTGGGGGAAAGAAGCTGAATATTATAGTTTAAATGAGGAAATAGCTTTTCTGTATTTTTTTGAAGTGGGGTCAAAAAAAAAGAAATCTTAAAAAAATTTTGGAAAAAATGTGTTTTTAGAATGGTAATTTAAGAGGCCTTTTTAACTAAAATGTATGACTTGCAAGGCCCAATGATTGCCAGCCCTTGTCAGTTCACAAAGTTTTTTTTTCTGCAAGATGGATGGAATTAGTTATGACCGTGTCCCTTCCTGCTTTTTACCTGCTTTTTGTTTTCTTTGCTTTGTTTCTTCAGCATGTTGTTCCTCCAACAGAGCTTCTGCACAAATGTCTTCTGTTCATCTTGAAAATGAAAACATGCAGAATTTTACGTGACTGCTTTTTTTGCCTCACAATTATGCTGTGAATTTTACAAGAATTTATTTTCCCTTTTGATAATTTATTGTACCAAAGCTGTTTTTTTTATAGCACATAGATGTCTGTAACCAATAATGTAGCAGTTCTGCACTTTGACACAAGGTGTATCAAGACCTTTTTTAAATGTCAGTAAAAATGGCTGTATCTATTGCTTTAGCAAAACTGGAACTGTTGTTGAACTCAGTACATTTACTGTTAGCTGTATCCTCGACAGAATTGGTTGTACGCTTTTTTTTCCTCTCTAAAAAAACCCACAAAACAAACAAAAACAGATCTCTCATTGGTAGAACTTTTTTCCGTTATCAAGGACTTGAGGAACAATAGATGCCGGCGCTGGTTGCTACTCTGCAGGTTCCGGAGTATCAGTATAGTGGCCGTGAGTCGAGGCAAGTCCTTGTATTCATGAGTCTGAAGTGAGAGAAAACGTGAAAAACAGTGCATTAATCCTTCAATTTGTGGCCTATGATTGAGGCTGTTTCAAACGTGCCTATCTATCTGGGTAAAGCTGCCTTAAAACGACTTCCGTCAGTCTTCACGGCAGTGGCTAAAATGGTACCCTTTTTCCCTTTCAATTTTGAAGCAACCCTATTTGATCTAGCTAGCAGAGGCACTGTACACATTTAACGTTTAGATCGTTTTGGAGATGGGATACTGCTCTAAATTGGCTTAAATCCATGTTTGACTGAAGCTCTCACCATGGGTGTTGAATCCAAAAGGAAACTAGTAGAGATATATGGTGTGAAGTGAGTCCTGCCTACTGGAGCATCATACTCTAGTCTCATTGTGTGATGTGATGCCTGAGGCCTACGTTTTGTACCAGTTGCAAAAATGGAAAGGGGCAGCAACAGCTAGAAGAAAGGTGTCCATGAAAACACAGGCTTCAGGTGTTTACTTTTCAACCCCATTTTAATAGTTGAAATAGAATTTATGTATATATTTATATTTTTTTAATAAAGGAAGTTTAGAACTCACTACTTTTTTCCTAATGGTATTTTGAGTACATTTAAGTCAATGTGGAGACCATGCAGTGGAAGTTCTTCTGTGATATTAGTCAATGGGTAACAGTGCTTCCAGGCCAAAGTAGTTGACAATGCCAGTACAAATGCAAACTTGTAGGGTTTAAATTTTAACAAAAGAGTAGATATTCATACCTTAAATATTATAGACAGGGTATAGTGTGTGGGTGTATGTCTATGAACCTGAATGACAGATGTGTTTTAATATATAACAAATACATAAACAATTATGTACACGTTACAGGAACTATTTTTAGTTGCGTTGAATTTGGCATAAGCTTCAACAGTGGGTCCATTTGAAGTCAGGTTACTGACACGTGTGAAAGCCATGATCGTCGACACAATATAACCAGTGCATCGTCAACAAACATAACGTTTACTCCCGAGTGTTCAATATAATTTCTGCTCTGCTCTCTGTTTTATTAAAATAAAGACTTTTTTGTCCTCCTTACCACCCATGCCTTTCTGTCTCCCAGTCTGGTTTTGAGTGATTGACAACCCAGTTTGGTTACAGGATGTCTGACGTGCACTGTAAAGATTAAACAGCATGGGAAAAGGATAAGTACCTGTGTCAACAGATTGTAAGATCTAGTCAATACTTGCTGTGTATATGATAATGTTACAAAAAGAAAAAAAGGACAAACCCTTTGTATTATATTCAAGCGGTCTTATGTATGATATTAAAAAAGTTAATTAACTTGAGTTGGTTTTCTTTGTTTGCTTTTGCTCTATAATTTTCTTTGGGTTTTTTCGAAACAAGACTGAAATGCTATCACCATCGATTTCTAGAAAATGGCAACTAGTCTAGTTTCTATCATGTCCATATTATACTCTACAAACAGCTGAACCTGAACTGCTGCACATTTGATATTGGCTTGCAGAGCAGATGGCAGTCTCTAGCTTACCAGTTCAATACCAGTGGTGATTCCCGGTACTTCACGTTATTCAAGTCAATAGAGTTATAATGCACATTTAAAATGATTGTAGTTTGAAAGTTACTGGAAATGCTATCCGACACTACATTCATAATTTTCAGTTACAGAGTTGCACTGACATCCTGGGTAGGCAAAACATTGTTGAGACATGGCTACTAACACTGGGAATTCTATGGAGCTACTGCATAAGCCAATCAAATGTTCTTTTACAGCACGTGAGTGTTTAGATCACCCCACAAAACATGAAAAACAAAGGTATGCAAACACTGCAAGTCTTAGGCACTTGTGACCCATAATATGCAGCACCCGCTGCGTTATTGACATCATTAAAAACAGCGACATCACTGCCGGCGCTGAACTTTGGGGATGTGTACATATAACTTGTTATACCTTGTTATCCATACCCATACACTGCTACCAAAACGAAAGCGTACAAAAGTAGACCGCTATCTGCACATTCGATCAGGGTGGGTCAATAATGCATGTTTGGGAGGTGAAGAAATTATTCAAAGCGAAGTTTAGTGCTAATTAACCTAAATTACCATTGTTGCGTTGGTTCTATGGGTGGTCAGTGTAGCGTAGTGCAGCCAGTATAACACAGAATCTTGTGACAAATGTCCCGGTAATAATATAAACGTTTTCCCAAAGTCAGGTAAATCATTCCTACTGTTTAAATGACCCACCACTGACAGCCTGGCTTGCTGTGTGATTTTCTCCTGTATTAACTTTTTTATTAACTTAGTTAACGTTATATGTTTATAAGACAGGTTTAGCTAGCCTCACTAACGTTAGCTAGGCCATTGGAGTTGGTTGTATCGGTGCAGACGAAAACAGACTACGTCATTCATTATATGTAGATATGATTGCAAATACAATATATATGCGGTTAGCGCATCCAATGGAACTGCAACTGTCTGGCATTTTGAAATATAACTAATGAAAGTTGTGGAGTTGTCGATGGAGGGCAATGGAAGGAGAGTTTGTTTTGCCCGCCAAGTGGGCGTTCACATATGCCGTGACGTCAAGTGAAAACTATCAGTAGGCAACCTATTTCAGACCAAACTACATGTTTTTAGGTTTGAATGAATTTGTGGCATGAACTGTTCAAGACTAGTCAGACAAATTATTCTCAATATATGTCCATTAAAATGCTTTGGGATTTATGTAAACATGGCTGTGGTGTTTAAAAAATATTAGTCTCATATAGTTATTTTCAATGACACTGACCACAATCAGGCTGAACATTTAATTTAGAATAAGGCTGTAATGTAATAAAAATGGATAAAAATCTAAGGGGTCGGAATACTTTCTAAAAGCACTGTATTTAACTGTGAACCTCAAAGCCACTGTTTAAAAATATATATATTTTGCGCTATCAGGGAGTAATTTAGACCTGGGGCACCAGATGGATAGGTTCAAGTGTTGAATTCCCCTGCCGCTCCAAATGCAGTACATATTTCCGGCACAAGAGGGCTGTCTAACATAAATGTGGGTAATGTCAGTGAAATGTACACCGATCAGCCATAAAATTATGACCACCTGCCTAATATTGTGTAGGTCCCCCTTTTGCCCGCCAAAAGAGCCCTGACCCGTCAGGGCATGGACTCCACTAGACCTCTGAAGGTGTGCTGTGGTATGTGGCACCAAGATGTGAGCAGCAGATCCTTTAAGTCCTGTAAATTGCGAGGTGGGGCCTCCAAGGATCGGACCTGTTTGTCCAGCACATCCCACAGATGCTCGATTGGATTGAGATCTGGAGAATTTGGAGGCCAAGTCAACACCTTGAACTTGTTGTTGTGTTCCTCAAACCATTCCTGAACCATTTTTGCTTTCTGGCAGGGCACATTATCCTGCTGAAAGAGCCCAATGCCATCAGGGAATACCGTTGCCATGAAAGGGTGCACATGGTCTGCAACAATGCTCAGGTAGGTGGTACGTGTCAAAGTAACATCCACATGAATGGCAGGACCCATGGTCTCCCAGCAGAACATTGCCCAAAGCACCACACTGCCTCCACCAACTTGCCTCCTTCCCATGTGTTCTCCAGGTAAGTGACACATACGCAGCCTTCGCTCCTCACGTGCATCATTGAGCCTTGGCCGCCCATGACCCAGTCGCCGGTTCACCGCTTTTCCTTCCTTGGACCACTTTTGATAGGTACTGACCTCTGCAGACTGGGAACACCCCACAAGGGCTGCAGTTTTGGAGATGCTTTGACCCAGTCGTCTAGCCATCACAATTTGGCCCTTGTCAAAGTCGCTCAGATCCTTACGCTTGCCCATTTTTCTAATACATCAAATTTAAGGACAGAATGTTCACTTGCTGCCTAATATATCCCACCCACTGACAGGTGCCATGATAATTTGATTATCAGTGTTATTCATGTCACCTGTCAGTGGCCACAATGTTATGACTGATATGGTAATGGTCATTTTAGTTTCTGCATAATTATTTTGCTTGCATATCAAGCATGCTCCCCAGCTATCTATGGCCGTGCACTGCTAAACTGAGGAACCACAGGGATATGTGAGGAAGTATTTTTCTGATTCCACATTTACTCTGAGGAAATGCATGGTCATACAAGGAAACTAATAATGATATAATGAAAAGCATGTTGCTGAAAGGAATTGCATGATGTATGGTGATGCAAGGATATGCATGGTGATGTAGCAGGCAGAGAATACCTGGATCAGTGACAAAGTAGTAGGGTCAAACCAAAGACAAGGCCAATATGGAAGCTTTCTACAAGATACTTTGCTGTGGAATTCTCTTGATGACGTTGGAATTTTAGAAATGAGAGACATTACTCACTTTAATAGGGTATTGGTGTTCTGCAGTTGTGATTGTTGCTCATTCAAGTCACAGTATATTGTGAAGTAACATCATTATTTACACGAAGGTCTGTAGAAAAGGACACATTGTTATTACTATAATCTTTTACTTATATTTCTGAAGCTGCAATTAATACAAAAATCCTTGGAGTACTCAAAAAATGTTGTACCACTGTCCTATGATTTGTTAGATATTATGTTTTATAGTTCACAGATGGAAATATTTTGCATCCATGAGTAGCCTAGGCCTTGTATTTGTTTCCCAGTTTTACCTCAGCCTGTGACTGAATTGTGTGTAACATTTTTGTGTTTTAGACTTGGTGTTAAGGGTAAGTAAGTGTAATGTTAGGGTTAGCTTTAGGGTTAGATAAAATGTAGGATGTGGGGTTTTAGGACAGTGGCGCCGGCAGCTGTTATCCTGGGTAGCGTACATTTTGACAAATATTTTGTTCGTTGTGTTTTTTTACATATACATCTTGAAGATAATATTGTGATAATAGCAGATCCTATATTTCGATTCTTTTTTTATTGAACAATGTGCTTGAGATGCATTTTTGGCTGCGTCCACTCCATAACGGTACCCTAGGCCAGACCAACGAACATTAAAGCCGTTTGACATTTGAAGGCTGATGATTGGTGTTAACGTCACTGGCTAGTGGCTATAGGAATAGGTCATTGCATGATCAACTTTTTTGGCGCTTAGTCGTAACTGATGTTGGCAATGATGGATTTAGTTTACCAGTATCGTGTGAGCAAATGAGTAGCCTAGAAATGAGCGAACGAAAACAATTTAACATTTTTTAGGCTTTTGAAAATAGAAAGCGAAGTATCCTGTCCTGCAAGAGTTTGACGCAAACGGGGAGACTCAGAATGCACTTCAAGTTGGTAGGAATACTATTAAATTTTATTTTCTCATCTGGCTTTTCGGATTGTTTAGTCTTGCTGTTGCATTTTATGTTTCTCATCTGGCTTGGTATGGGCTTGCTGTTACAAATTGTTGTTACTAGCTGAAGGCCTAACTGTTCTTATGATAATGCTGCTAAATGAGGGAATCCGTTGCTTTTGCGCTTAATGCCGACTTTTATTGCACGTTTCTCTGGGCTATAAAAACAATAACATGAATCTACCTCTCTCTTGCTCGTTTGCTCGCTGAGTGGACTGCGTATGCGCACGCGTGGGAACCTAGAGGTCAAAGGTAGCCTACAAACAAGCGGGCGGTTCTTGTGCATACTATGAAATAGAATCCTGCCGGCGCCACTGGTTTAGGATAGGGTAAAGTTTGGGATTACTTTTGTTTTTTATTGAACTACATTTTTAGTTCTCATGAAGATAGCAAAACAAGTGTGTGAACTTGCGTGTTCGTGGGATAACAGTTAGCTTCAGCATTGGAAAATGCGAAGCTTCCCCAGGTTCGCTATGAATGGAACCCTCAGCACTGCCCGCTACACAATTAACTGCCATCCAACTCCTGTTTCCGCACTTTGCCCATTCCCGGCCCTTGTTTAAAAAAAAAAAAAATCAAGTCACATTGAAATTGTATTTTCATACCTACTGATGTGATTTTGTAGATATTGAGGTACTCGTTCTTGTAAGGGGGATAGACTTGGTGGTAGTCATTTGGTGTTTGTATCGTACCCAATAGTCATGACCAGTCTGTAAATTATTTTTCATAATTGGAAAAAGAGCTATTACGTAAATACTGAAATATGGATTTAATTGAATTGAGCCAAAAGTCATGCTTGATTTTGTTGCAAATTGATACCACCTCTATTCTTGTATATTTTCAGTCCATAAACATCTTCACACACACAACACAATGCAGATAATAACAGTTTAACATGGACAGACATTATACTGTATGGATGAGTGCTTGGTCCCACAAACGCATTTGTCATCAATGTATATTTGTATAATAAATACATTAAATGAAAGTATGATTCAATTAAGCAATTATGCTACTATAATATATATAATATAGTAGTTTCTGTAACTTTTGGTGGCAGAAACTGTACAGTGTGGACTTCTGGGATATTCTGAAAACTTCAAATCAGTAAGTAACATGACGTCAGTTGAGAACCTCAACTGATAAATAATCCAGGAAGGACCAGACTTTAGCTCTGCCGTGCTCACTCAAACATGTTAAGGGATGCCCAAAGCACAGCTGGAAAAAAGTCCATGAACCTCAAACCAGACTCTCACACCTACCAACATGCTCACTGGGCTCACTATTATCATGTTACTATTGAAACTCCAGGGGTTAGGGTCAGATAAGGGTCAGTGAAGTCATCAACTTCTTGACACATTATTTGAATTTTAAAATGTATGCAATCACTTGTCACTTTCAAATAAGAAACCAAGCATCTCATTCAAATAAATCATCCTGTTGTTTACGAGACATAAATCTTAATAATCATAGATATAATTTTAATTTAGGAGGTACAGTATTTCATGTTTTACTCATGTCAAGTCTTGAAATCAAACAAATAAACAAATGCAATTGTCATATAAATAGGCACTCTGATCCATTATTTTTTGTGAAATTCATAGGATTCCACTGCTCTCATGGAGGCTGCATCTTTACAAACTCGCTAGAAGGGGCCACTGAAGGGTCTAATTAGCCCCTACACACCCAGTATTTTCACTCCCTCAGCTTTGGGACAGTTGTGCTAATGGTGGAGGCATCTGTGATTGCACCAATGATGGGCAGGGGGGACAGTCATCATTTGAGATTTAGCCACTCCCCTCTTGGGAGCTGAGTGATGGTAAATAATGGGTTGGGGTACTTGGCAGTATGATACCCCAAAACCAAAACAATGCTTCCTCCCTAACTGCTCCTCCACCATTTCTTGGCTCTCTTCCCAATGCCCTTTGGGTTAAAAATGATTGTCAATTTCAATTAATACATTTCACAATATTGTCAAAAGAGTATGAATATATTTCTCAACTACATGAAATCAACACAGAAGTTAGAGTACATTTTTTTTATCATTAAAAGACAGTGAGATAAGTATTTGTTAAGGTATTGTAGAAGTTGATTAATGAACCAGAATTCAGTGTAATGATGTTAAATGTACAACGTAATACAAGCATGAACGTGGTATTTATAATTACAAATGAATAAATACATTAAAATAAAAGAGTTGTTAATTAACATGTCTGTTTTGTTCAGCCTTTGTTCAGAGATGGACAGAAATAAGTTTAAACAAAGATGCCTGCATGTTGAACACTTTACAGTACCTAGAGATTAAAATGATCATCATTGGATTTTTTAATCAACTTACTAGTGTTTTATTTGCATGTAAATATATTACATACATTTAAATGTATCCATGACTTTTTTGCACTTTTTTACACTGTCCCAATTTAGATAATTTTAAATATATTTAATTATACTTCAAAAGTAACAGCGTATTAATAAAGTTGATGTGAAATACATTAAATGTATTTAAAGTTCCAATAGATCATTTTAAAATGTAAATAAAAAAACTGCTCAAATACCACTTAGCCGAAATATCTACTCTTTTGATTAACATCAGAGTAATTACCAATAACTACACAGTATGGATAACAATTCAAAACAACGGAAATATCTATGGAGTAACTGTATTGTATATTACTAGAAATGTAACGCAACGTATTTCCTGTGTTCATTTACACGCAGAACCCAAGGTCCTATCAGGTGTGCTGTCAATGACCAGCAGAGCTAAAACGTTCTGCAGTGATGACAGTGTTGATGGCTGAGCACTGTATGCAGCTCCTCAGCAAAAGCACTAGGACCCTTTTTTAAGCACTTGGACCCTGTTTTAAAGCACTAGGACCCTGTTTTAATGCACTTGGGACCCTGTTTTAAAGTGATACCATAGTTAGGCCATAGTGCACTGTTTTACTTTATGTCAAACATTTTGCCAGAAACATAAACTGCTTTTAGAAAAGCGATTCTTTGACCAAAATAGAGTGGTCAGAGTATGTGAAAAGAAGAAATAACAGCCTCTGTGTGCACTTGATAAAGGTGCTGGGATACACCTCGATTCTCTTCCCTCAAGTTACTTTTGAGATGAATGTACTAAGCTCTCCAACACACTCTGGCCTTGTGGCATAACAAAATCACCTCGCCCCCATGGCAACCTCCACATCCTCAGCTGACATACAATAGCCTACATTCCTCTCTGGCCTGGCTGGTTACAGACGACATTACAATAACACTGGGTTTCGGATAAGACATCTGTAAGGAAATGTTACATTTGAACTATGTAGACTGAAATCCTCTGATGTTAGTCTTTATCAAATATCTTTGATGCAGGTTTGATACTTTGCTTCCATACTGTCATTGTTCCTATTGTGAGGTGCTACCATACTGTAACACACTCCAGTGTTATAGAAGGGAGTGTTGATGCAACATGTTCCCATGCCATATTCTTTTGAAGAAATCCCTATGTCCATATTTGAATGTAGTATGTGGATATACACTGTACCTTAATATCAGGGTTGGGTAATTTTGACACTGTTTTATTGAATTCACTTCAATCCATAAACTGAATTTGAACTGGCAACATCCCCATAGGAATCTGAATTTGAAATAAATTTGAATTACAGGAAGTATAATTTAATTAAAAGCAGAACAATTCAACAGAACACGAAAGCTTAATTCTTTCAACAAATCTTTTATCAAAAGGATATGGCACTCACTAATGCACAGAATAGATATACCATTTAAAATTTTAGTTTGTATACAGTTTAAATGTCAAACAGTACATTTCTTTGTCATGAGATTTTAGATTATATCCATCTGTACTGAACAATTTTACAGTGTTTATTAATCTAATACATTTTGGGAAATATATATTTCTATTTACATTTTTTAAAATAGGGGTGAAATAAACATGACATTAGTTCAAACATAATGGTATTGGTAACCATATATTATGGAAAAAATAAATATTACTATGGTAATGTGTAGAACAAATAAAACCCTCTTTTAATTACACTTCAACTTAAATTCTGCTTCCTTTGTGGTATGGCCAATTCAAACTCAATTCAAAAACATTTCAAATTCAATAACTGAATTGGAATTAAAGAGCAGACTTTATAATGATTTCTAAGAACGATGAGGCAAAAACAAAATATCAACTGATCAATCTGTCTTTTTCTTCTTCTCTCCATGATATCCCATTCTCAATTTAAAGGGCATTGCAGGAAGCCTATTCTATTAAGCCTATCCTATGAAGACTATCCATCCTATTGGAATAGGAACAAAAGTCTTCAAGAGAGGTAGACTTGGACTCATAGTATAAAGTGTTAAACTCATTCCACAGAGGGCAGAGTGTCTGCATGTTTTCGCTCCTACCTTGTACTTGATTGTTTTATTAAGGTCACTAATGAGTTAACTCACTCATATGGTTGTCTGTAACTACATTTGACACCAATTGAAAGCAAATAACAAAAACCAGTAGACTGTAGGCCCTCTATGGCAAGAGTTGGACACTTGTACTCTAGTGTCAAAGAGCGACAGTTCCCACTTAGGCATTATTCTCTTTGTGGACATGCACATTCAGGTCAAAAACATCTTGCCAAGTGGCAATGATGTAAGGATGCAATTGGTCTAATAATCTATAGGGCTTGCATACATAATTGTTAAGAGTTTATTCTCTTATGTACACAATTTAGAATACATTAACTACAGTGTGTTTTTGTACATGCATATCTATTTCAGAAATCCCCTAATGTAAAGAAAGCTTCGTACATAAGGCATAGAATATATACAGACCTGGTCTAAATTAATCAGTATCAAACATCTTCCTGACAAATATTCACACTTCGGCAACAAAACAAGTGGTAGAGTATATACAAAAGATACAAATGCAAATGCCCTAGAATATATACTTATATATGCTTTCATCTTTAAATTAAAATAAACAAAATAATATGAATGTATATCTTCAAGAAAAAAAACACAAAGTTTTCAAAACATGCAAATGCCCACATAACTTTCCAGACCAGCCAATGCCCAGGCATTTTGAAAAGCTCTCTGATGGGCAAATTACCCATGCGGCCAAAGCTGTCCTTGTTGCAGTGTTCCTCGGACTTGACTGTCCTTATAGGCAGGGTTTCTCCTTTTCTGCCCTGTCCCTGACCTTTGACCTTGGACCAGCTCACGTGGTCGGCCAGCCATTAGTAGAGGAGTCACAGTATGCCCCACACAGCCACCTGGCCCTAGGTTCGCTTTCTCCCTTCTAGACTTTGGACTCGCTCTCAATAGTAGCGATGTCACCGTTCCTCTCTGTCTGCTCCTCCAGCCCCTCCTCCTGGGTAACCAGGCTAGTACTTTTCTTCTCACAGCCCTCTTCCTCAACATCTAGCACTCCCTGCTGGCTGAGCTTGCTGGCCACGGACCAAGTAAGGGGCAGACGGGAGCGGCAATTCATCTCGGCCAGCTCTCTGGCACTGCAGCTAGGTGTGTTGGTCTCGTGGATGTCGTGGAAGCTGTTGTAGTCAACCTCATAAAAGCCATCTTCCAGAGTGAGCACGGGCATGAAGCGGTAGCCCCACTTGATTTCGCTGGTCACATACGAGCTCCTCGCCTGGCACGTCATCCCTGCAAGGACAGAGAGCAGATTTAACTTAGTCTCCCCTAGAGGTGGACATTGTGTAGTTGTGGATATATGATTCATCCCGTACAAAATGGATTGTGGTTTTGAACCAGCCGTAAATGTCCAGTAGATGCAGTTCCCGGTGATATATTGTAATTGCATGGAAAATTGCAGTTAAATTGCGACCTTTGTTTGTAATGGATTGACTGTCATCATGACATACACATGACATACACATCATGAGACACACAAGCACTTTATGAGCAATAATGTTGCTCAATAATGCTGTCAAATGTATTTTAATTCCATGGTTCTATCCCTTACACTATTAGTAATAATGTTGCTCAATAATGCTGTCAAATGTATTTTAATTCCATGGTTCTATCCCTTACAGTATTAGTAATAATGTTGCTCAATAATGCTGTCAAATGTATTTTAATTCCATGGTTCTATCCCTTAAAGTCAAACCATAGTACGTCTGCAACAATGTTTTTCTTTATGGCCTAATTTGCACCAATTGTTATTACTGTTGGACACTATGGCTACAGAAAACTGAATCACTGCATCCAGCTGTATCCAGCTAATACAACACCCAGGAATGATTGATTAATTGTTGAAGAAATTAGGATTCCATTATTTTAGTCATGCAACCAAAATTTTACTTCAAAATTATTCCCAAAATTGGAGATTTGCATGGGATGCGTCATTTGGTGCTTTAAAATGTAGTCTGCTATATGACGTAAATACGGAAAGTAAACAGCACTGTGGGTTAAATCCAGCAACAACTATGAGTGCTGAAGATTGAGGCTCAAAATAAAAGCAAGTCAGTGCCCACGCACAGATATTGTGTGTGAGTGAAATCTTACATCTCACTCTTAATATCTGCGGTGCTGTTTGTGGCAACATAATTTCACTGAGGTCACCTTTAACTGTGAACATATCGATTCTCCGTACTCTGGATACCGAAGGGATCTCCACAATTAGTCATCTCTATGATGTCTCATCGCTTGTATTTGCTTATGTCAACAGAGCAGTAAGGTATAATGGGAGTTTAAGTAGAAGGGTTTACTGTCACGGCGGACTTGGGACAGTCGATGTTGATACACGTATCCTCAGAAGAACATCCCATAACGTTCTGGTTCTTATCACACTGCTTGCTCATCCAATAGGTTCAGAACGTAACCCTTGTGAGCCGGAGGGAACGCACTCTCTGGTCATCTACCGTGCTTACAGGCACTGACGCACCCAGAAGGAGTCACAGGAGGGCAATGAGGAAATACAATCATATTTGATTACTAAAGCCCCAAACCCAGAGGCTGTCTGTCTAACCTGCTAACTGCAAGGCAGTGACTTTAACAATGGGCCAATAAGGGGTTGTTGTCCCGAAATTCTGTCATCCTCTTAGGATTCCAGACAATTGCTTAGGACTCCCCTGACTAAGTATTAGATTTCAGGTTGTTTCTATGTGTCTGGAAGGCTGAGGGGAACTGTAGTGCTCTTCAGAATGTGACGACTCAGTGCCCTTTTCCCCAGTTTTTTCCTTTCCAACGTGTGCTCGCATGCAAATAAAAAATCGCTGAAACGGAACTTCTGATAAAAACTAAAAAGGCCTTTCCCACCTCCACTTTATGGAATTATAGCAACATTACTCTGTTCCTGCTAAGCTGCTGTAGCAGTTTTGGATATTCAGCTGGACCATGGTTGGTGCAACCAGGTCAGTTTACTTTCTAAATCTCTCCAGACCTGAAATCTTTAAATTGTATTGAATGCTCGTGTGTCCACAGTGCAACAGCTACTGGCTGACCAGATCTGATTTGACATCACATATCGGGACAAAGACAACAATGCAAACACACACAGCTGCACTTAGAGAGACATGTCCTACCTACATCAGTGTACGTGAAGCAATCTGTATCTCATCAAAAACCTTTGTATTACATAACAACAAAAAGCCATGGTTCACTGGTGAGTTCAGGGTTCTCTACTGTTACATAGAGTAGTATCTCAAGAGTAGGTACAGAGCCCTCTATAGGGAGGCCAAGAAAAAGCTTAAAACCGGAATTAGGACGATCAAACAAAAGTTCAAAGTCAGGCAGCAGCTCCCACTGCAATGAGTGCTCATCAGTCTGGAAAGGCATCAAACAGATTACCAACTACAAACCAGTCTCCCCTCACGTCACTCACACGTCTGCTGCTTCCTCCTCTCACTTATCCCTCGTAATTCTTCTCCAAGACTCCTCTCAATCCTCTACTCTTCGACTATTGCAGAAATCCTCCACCCTCTTCCCTTCCTTTTCCCACCCCTAGTTATCACAGAGCAAGACGTTAACAGACTCTCTAGAAAACAGGACAGCATTAAACCTGCTGGCACCAACAGGGTGTCTCCAGCCACTCTTAAGCACTGTGCTGACCAGCTGACCCTATGTTCACAGACATATTTAATCTGTCACTAGAGCAATACACTGTTCAAATCCTTCATCATTGTTCCAGCCCCGGAAAAAACAGGCGTTCTCCCTGAACAACTACAGACATGTAGTTTGGGGCAGCAGTTAGCCTAGCGGTTAGAGCATCTGTTTCATCGAATCCATAGCCTGCAATATGAAAATTGTATTTTCAGGCAGTTAACCCTAATTGCTTCCCGTCTCTCATAATGGCGGATTCATGCACCAATTCAGTTGGAAATTTCTCTTTCCCTCACTTTGGAAGAATATTACAATAACGTATGATCTGCTAAAGTTCCAAGGTTACGGCTAGGGTTAAAGGGTGGGTTAGGATTTACTAGAGTATTTTACTGTATTTTTACTTTGGATATACATTTTCAACAGAAAAGGATGTCTTGAACACTATGAAGGCACATATATCAAAAATACAACTATTTTTGCCGGACCACATAAGTGGAGCTGGCCAAGAAGAGTGAATGTCTCTTACTGAGTGACTGAGTGACTGACTGACTGATAGCGTAGTGGTTAGAGATGCGCACTGCCACATAGTCAACCTGGCTTCAATCCTCACCACAGACAAAACAAATTAGGCGTTAGGATTTGTTCATACTAAACCTTCACTGGCTACAAGCTTCAGTAGCTACATTATAGAAAGTCTAAATTACAATTGTTTATGGTTATATTGCGATGGACGGGCTGCACCGACAACGAACATATTGCTTTTGATTTCAATTTACATAGCGTAGTTCACATAGCGTAGTGGTTAGCTATTCAACTATTGTATGGACGACCATCTACAGTAATCTTTGTAAAAGAGTACACTTTGGTTCTGTTAATAAACGTTCTGTTGCCCGCGATATTTCAGCAAAAATATAATGGCTGGGGTAAAAGTTGCATTTGGAAACTGTACGGAGCTGTGCTGAGTACCAACATTCCCTGTGGTCTTGTGGGAACATCCCTGACCTTGATGCACATTATTAACATTTTGACCCCAGTTCAATTCCCTTCTCAGACGTTCCAATTTTTGTTTCTCAGAAATATTTATACACTCTGTACTTATCAGCCATCGCACAAAAATATATATCCACTCTGTTATACCATGAATCTCGTATATTTAAAAGAATAATTGTATTATGTGACCCTTTTTTACTGTTTTTAAAGAAACAAACCAGCCATGGAGTGATTGGAGTCATAGTTTTCATTATAGGTACTGTATAGCTATTAGCTAGCCATCTACACAAATATTTATACAAGAGTACACTTTAGTTCCATTAATAAACATTCTGTTGTCCACATTATTTCAGAAAAATGTAATGGCTGAGGTAAAACTTGCATTTGGAGACTATATGGAGGTGATCTGAGTAACAGCAAGCTCTGGGGTCTTGTGGGAATGTCCCTGATGTTGTTACATATTATTAACGTTTTGACCCCGGTTCAATTCCCCTCTCAGACTTTCCAATTTTTGTCACTCAGAAATATTTATCCACTCTGTACTTTTACAGCCGGCGCACAACAACCCTAAGCTAGCTAAAAAGTAATTAAATAGTTTGCCTATCTTTCTTTGTTGTAGCCTAATCTTTCTTACATTGATCTTGGTGTCTGCGTTTTAAAGCTATCTCCACCAATATTTTCCCTTGAGAACAATGGGCCATTCTAAAAAGGTAGATGTAACGTTTGTAAAAACCACCACTGCAACACTATTTGCTTTACATTTTATTCAAACTACTGTGTGTGTCAGAAACGCTTTGATGACAGATACTGATACATAAGCATAGGCCTAACACCGTAACTCCAGCCCGGTAAACAGTAACTTCACTTTGATGCGCAGCAATTTGAGTGTTCCGGAGGGCAGCGAAACAAAGACAAAGAACCGTAACTGCCTTGGCTTCTCTAGGGCTTGTGGAATTTACAGCAAAGACTACACACTATTTTCTAGGAAAAACAACTAAATTGACTCAAGATATTTGTCCACACAATAAAGCAGATCTTTCATGTTCCAAAAATGACAAGAACTCATTTTCGAACAAAATTGAAGTTACGGCCTTTTGCCTTTGCACGGCAGTAGATACTTATCACGTCCAACCCTACTAGTAGTTTAAATAGCGTAATGGTTTGCCTGCCACATAGAATACTGTGAATCGAAACCAGCCAGGGACAACAACATTCATCCCTTCTAATCGCGGGCCGGCTGGACTAGGCTTGCCTGGTTCCTTTTCTGTTTTTTTAACATTTATAAGTAGTTGGCCAGTCATGTTCTTGAACCATTTCTAAATACATCTATATAACACATTGTCCTTGTGATAATTTTAATATTCCAAACATAACTGGCGTGACATTAGGGCCAGCTTTTCTCTTATCAGTTGAACTGCCATTTCTAGCTACTTTAGTAATTTTCAGAGCCACAGTCATGACAGCATTCATTTCCAAAATAGCCCCCTGTAGGATTCAGACCCACAAAGATGTTTCATTTCAAGCGCCAATAACTGACTATTTCTGCCTTCATATCAATTAGCTCCAGGCCAAGGCAGAAGGAGAACCAAGAAGAAGTGTGCGACACAAAAGCCCACAGCCCTTGGCTTCACTGCACCAGCAATGCAAGAGCCTAAGGAGGACGAAAACAGCCAGGGGATGCAGGGTGCACAAGCCGTCTGAGTTCCCACCACATGCACTGGATATCTTCCCTGGTGATGCTCTACCAGGCCTCTACAGCAGGTTGCCCATCTGTGGGTTCGCCCCGAGCCCCGGACGAGCTGCCTTGTGCCCCAGCAGCACCCGACCCTGCCCAGGGCCGCGGTGCCTATACAGTACCTCATGAACCACCACCAAGAGGCCACCCCAGAGGACGACCTTTTCACCCAACCACAGTGGTTAGCTGTTCAGTTTTGGGACTTGTCCCCGTCCCTCCAGTTATTGTTATTTGTGTTAATATTCTGCCCTCCAGGGCCCTGGACACTTTCACTGGGTCCATTCCCTCTATCTCCCCATTGCAATATGCATAACCAACTGATAAGGTTATTCTCATAAAAAATACCTATTCTCTTGCCTCAAAACTGCACCTAAACTGTATCAAAACTAATTTTACACATATAAACAAGAAATATTTTTTTATAATAGTCCAGATGAGGAGAAGGTGTTTACGAGGGGGTGAAACCAGTGATGCATAATTATGTAATCAATCTGATTACAAATTAAGAATAGATTTGTGAATGTAAGGATTATATTCATTTGGTTGTCAGTTGAACACAAGGACTAAACAAAATTTACTTCCGCTTCTTATCCCTTTGGAGAGATGCGAGGGACTGCCATATTGGCCATTGTATTCTATTTATCCAAGTGATTATCACAAAATAGTTCAAAAAGATAAATCCAAGCGAATCATATGAGTCCACTCCAGGCACTTCAGGCCACAGGTAAGGCAGTATCAGAGAATGAGGTCTTACATTGACAAGGGGAAATATTTAACTATGGAATAATTCTTCACTTAAGTCATTGGCGTAACAAATTATTTGCAAAGAAAACATGCTTTATTGGAACTATGAACAAAGCAGGACGAAAGCTCCCTCCCTCTGTACCAAATAAGGCACCTGCACAGCAGCTGTTCTCCATAATAGTGCTGAAGAATGGCAAGACAACACTAATTCCTTTGCCAACACAAGGCAAGAAAGAATGTTTTTGTCATGAGCACCATGCATACAACAGGTGCCATCGATGGGGACACCACCAAAAGAAAACCGGAGACTATTACCCACTACAACCGAATAAAGGGATGTCAACCCAACATAATAATTACGATATATAGTTAATGTATGATAATGTATGAACTTAAGTAGTTTTAAGTAGTTTTTCTCCTGTATTACACATTTTTATTGTTTTTCAGTTATAATCCTGACCTTTTCTATTGAAGCAATAAGGCTTAAGGGGGTGTGATATGTGGCCAATATACCACTAGGCACAATGCATCATGGAGGGCCTGCATACTGCACTTAGCTGTAACAGTTTTGCAATATACCACAAACTTAAGATACTTCACTGTATTATAAACTGGTTACCAATGCAATTAGAACAGTAAAAATATATATGTAATGTCATACCTATAGTATATAAGGTCATGTACAGTGAGGGAAAAAATTATTTGCAAGCTGAGATTAGGAGCACATTCTTAAAGGGAGTGCTCCTAATCTCATCTTGTTACCTGTATAAAAGACACCTGTCCACAGAAGCAATCAATCAATCAGATTCCAAACTCTCCACCATGGCCAAGAACAAAGAGCTGTCCAAGAATGTCAGGGACAAGACTGTAGACCTACACAAGGCTGGAATGGGCTACAAGACCATCGCCAAGCAGCTTGGTGAGAAGGTGACAACAGTTGGTGCGATTATTCACAAATGGAGGAAACACAAATGAACTGTCAATCTCCTTCGGTTTGGGGCTCCATGCAAGATCTCACCTCGTGGAGTTGCAATGATCATGAGAACGGTGTGGAATCAGCCCAGAACTACATGGGAGGATCTTGTAAATGATCTCAAGGCAGCTGGGACCATAGTCACCAAGAAAACAATTGGTAACACACTACGCTGTGAAGGACTGAAATCCTGCAGTGCCTGAAAGGTCCCCCTGCTCAAAAAAGCACATGTACAGGCCGTTTACCAATGAACATCTGAATGATTCAGAGGAGAACTGGGTGAAAGTGTTGTGGTCAGATGAGATCAAAATCGAGCTCCTTGGCATCAACTCAACTCGCTGTGTTTGGAGGAGGAGGAATGCTGCCCATGACCCCAAGAACACCATCCCCACCGTCAAACATGGAGTTGGAAACATTATGCTTTGGGGGGGGTTTTCTGCTAAGGGGACAATACAACTTCACCGCATCAAATGGACGATGGACGGGACCATGTACCGTCAAATCTTGGGTGAGAACCTCCTTCCCTGAGCCAGGGCATTGAAAATGGGTGGATGGGTATTCCAGCATGACAATGACTCAAAACACATGGCCAAGGCAACAAAGGAGTGGCTCAAGAAGAAGCACATTAAGGTCCTGGAGTGGCCTAGTCTCCAGACCTTAATCCCATAGAAAATCTGTGGAGGAAGCTGAAGGTTCGATTTGCCAAACGTCAGCCTCGAAACGTTAATGACTTGGAGAAGATCTGCAAAGAGGAGTGGGACAAAATCTCTCCTGAGATGTGTACAAACCTGGTGGCCAACTACAAGAAACGTCTGACCTCTGTGATTGCCAACAAGGGTTTTGCCACCAAGTACTAAGTCATGTTTTGCAGAGGGGTCGAATACTTATTTCACTCATTAAAATGCAAATCAATTTATAACATTTTTGACATGCGTTTTTCCGGATTTTTTTGTTGTTATTGACTTTCAACCAATGAGTATTCAGGATTCAAATCACCCAGTTTGTAATCTCTTTCACTTAATAGGTAAGTGTGGTTGTTTTGGATCATGTAGCATGGCTATACTCGTTAAAGCTGGCCTATTGCTGTTAATACAACATGCTTGAATTGTCTGCTGTCAACACATGTCGCACCATGACCAGGGGAAATGTCCTCATCAGTCTGATGACGGAAAGATTTCACCTGAGCCAAACTACACACAGAAAAGATGCCTTTGTAAAATAACCTTTAACACGTGCCACTTTCAAATGACTTTGTCAATGGAAATTGATGTAAGCAAGCAAAGGTCATTATTATTTTCTACATTGACTGTTAGACAACTCTTTTCTCTGATCCTAGCCTTAAACCTTACTATTTTCTTCCTTCAGGGCATATCAGGAAGAAATGCAGAGATTTCTTTGAATATCTATTTGAGTTTCCTATACACTTATTTCTTCCTTCATTAACCAGAAACACCCTTCAACCAGAAACACCTTTCAGGCCAATTGTCACAATATTTGCAGTGTCCTGAAAAAGGAGGACTATGTAGAAAAAGCACTTTAATTCTAAATGGTAAACAAATATTTTCACAAATACCCTCAAATAAAACATGACAATCTATATATTAACCTCAGAAATAGGTTGATTTTAAATCCAAACTATTGGAGTATAGAGAAATAAAAAAGGCATCATTGTCCCAGTAATTCCAGGGGGTACTGTAAAACTGTAACTGTCTATATTGTAATGTTAGGTAAGCCGTTCAAATACACTATTTTTTTAATGATGACATGTAGCTATGACAATTTTAGGGATGCACCGACACCGGGCTCATGTACTTGTACTCAAAGAAATATGCCGATACAACGTGCCGACACCACGTCATGGAATCATTAAGTGAAACTCAATGTTTGTGTTGCGTCTGGACGCAGTATAGAATGTAGAACTCAGATTGGTAGAGCGGGACGACGGAGATGTCAGCAATTGCACAAGTAGTGTGCAAGCTCTGCTCTGCTAAATTGTCAAGAGGAAAGGAAAAACACTAATTTCACATAAGCAATTTGGCCACACATTAGACAACATAGCGCAGAGTTGAATGAGTATGCAAATGTTAGCAGCGCAGAACCATAACAACAGCTAAATTTGCAGAACCACAACAACAGCTAAATTTGCAGAACCACAACAGCTAACTCCAACACTGGAGAAGCGAAATAAAATGTCCAGAGACAGCCTGCGGGCAAAAAATATGAAAGAACAGATCATGAAAAGATTCAATGAATCGCGCACAGTTTACTATTGCACGAGCGTTAGAACAGAGAAACAACGTCCCGCACGTTCTGAATATCAAACTAGCAAGTAAGGCAAGAGAAAAGTAACTGGCTGTGTCTGTGCATGCACACGTTTCTGTTGAACTGTCAATAAGTGGCTGTCACATTCATATAAATGTAGCCATCTTCTGAGCGACAACTCACCGTAAGAGGCTAGCTAGCTAACTTTCACAACTCCATAGCTACAATGGATTAGCCTCATGCAGGCAACGTTAGAGATTCGGCAGCCGCAAAAAGAACTCCGGTTTTCGTATTTTGCCTTCAAAATAAGGGTCTGCGGTGGGTTGTGTATATTGCTTATATTTTTAAAGGAAAAACTATGTGGGGTAAAATATAAATTAAACAAATTACTATTCAAATAATACATCATATAAGGTAAAGAGTATTATAAGGTGGAGCACATTGAGAATGGTTAGAGCTTAAGTAAGTTAACGTAGAAAACCTAATATAAAGAAAATCAGATTTTTTATGTTATTGTTGTTAATTTGCTTTTGCTCATTAGGTTTGGAGAGGGATTGTGCTATAAATCTGGGAGGTGATTCATAAACAATTTTAAAGAATGATTAATTGATTGAGTAATTAGGTTAGTGGGGAATGATGTTAAATAAGTATTGTCAAATAATGTTAAGTTGACACGGAAGAGAGACTGATGTAAAGGGATGACGTTATTGCAATACATAAAAAACATGTTTGTAGCATCACATAGAAAAATAACGTTTTGTGAGAATTGGAGGTTTGGAGATAGAGTTTCAAGAGGCTGCTACAGTATGATGTTGAGGCTGTGACGACGAGTTGTTTTGTGTGTGGCCGGTATGCTAAAGATAAAAGCAGAAGCAACTAATTTGTCACTGGAAATACATTTTTTATTAAAAAAATACCTTATTATCTCAATGAAATGTACTAAAATTAATGTATACATGACATGAAAAGGAAATTATTATTTTGGCCAGTAAAAAATATGCTTGGAAAATAAAAGTTATTTTCGGACGCTGTATGCCAGTACTGGGACCGATTGGGACACACTAACTTGTCATAAAATTGCGTCTCAACATTTTGTCATGCATTAACATCACGCCAAGTTTGAATATTTTGCTAGACAACACTAAGCATTGTGTTAAACTGACTAACATATCTTATGAAGCAACACAGGAATTTAATTGGCTATTGCAGTGTAATAACGTCCTCAATGATTACATGCAAGGGGTGGAATCACATACAGTTTAAACTGGTTTGGAATGCCCAGCCACCCAAATTGTAAACAAATTTAGTAGAATACAGAAATTTGTGGTGATTGTTAATTAGACACAGCAATTACCTAGCTTCATCAAACCCCTTTCTGATTCTGACACTGGTCCAATATTTTTTTAAACAATTCCCTGTGCTTAGTCTAGTTTAGGCAGGGGAGTGGGCTAACAAGGATGTGAGGCCTTGAGATCTCTCTAATAATGTCTTTTGTGGGGCCTGAGACATTATTAGAGGGGTTCAAAGTGCAGCAGATAAGTAGCTAAATGGCTGATTCCTCTATCACAGCTGAGATGCCCCTGTGATACCTGGGAGAAAAACTGACGTGCTCAAGCGATGAAATTTAAACTAACAGCAACAGTCCAAATTGAGACAGAGAAAGGCAGACACCCACACAGTCCTAGCCGAGCACGTTTATGTAACCCATGCCCCAGCGCCAGGGCTCAAGCACAGTGTGTATGCTTGCATGTGTCTGTGCGTGTACATGTTTGTCTGTATGTGTGGGTGGATGTGCGTGTGTAACAGCGATAAGAACGTGCTCTAAGCACACTCCACAGCAAGCTTGAAATGTTGCCAATGGTGCTATCGAATCTGATACTTTAATACAGCTCTACTAGTTGGTATGTTGTCAAGCGGGCCATCATGTATGTTGGCCTAGTTTGAGACAAGTTCATGGAGGCAGCGCAATGCTAAGCTAGCCCACTGGT
>JACXGI010002684.1:33313-70736 GCA_016801175.1 Esox masquinongy
ATATATATATATATATATATATATATATATATATATATATATATATATATATATATATATATATATACACACACCATAAAATGTATTTATTTAAAATAATATTGTGTATTTTTAACCATGCAAAATACATTTTCAAGTAAATCCCTTAATGTCAACAACATTGTCACAAATGGTAACAGTTTTTTATGGATTGTTTTGAGTATGAACTGTATGACCAAATAATAGTATACATGTTAAATACTAGAAATACTGCAAATCTCTAAAATATTAGAAGTACTGCCCATCTCTAAAATATTAGAAATACTGCCCTTCTCTGGCCAAGACATCTAATACAAATGCCAAAATCCTAATAAGGTCATGAACAACAGGTGGGTCGACTTGAAGAGTGGTAAAAAAACACAACCATGCTTTTTGTTATTCATATGCCACAAATTTTTTCCAGCTCACATAAGACACTCATGTCTATCCATAATTCCCACCTACCAATGACCTAAGCCAGATTGATATCTTACTAGGGATGCACAACTGTCACTCAAGTGTTTCTCTATGAAACATCCCAGAAAAATCATAGTAATGTGTCTCTACTCGCATGCATTTTCCCACTCCTTACCGAACAACAACGAAAATACAAATGACACTTGAGCAATTCATTTTTACCTCTGTCCAGTTCTGAAATTCTGTTCAGGTTGCCAAAAGAGGGAGATACATTTGCCCGTATTGTATGTGGAAACCCAACCATCACACCTATTTGAGCTTGTGGACATACCATTTCAAAACCATGGGAATTCATATGGACCCCCTTATCAGCTATAACAGCCGCCACTCTTTTGGGAAGACTTTTCACAAGATTTTGGAGTGTCTCTGTGGGATTTTATTGGATGAGAAGGGCTGACCCCCAATCGCTGTTCCAATTCATCCCAAAGGTGTTCAGTGGGGTTGAGGTCAGGGCTCTGTGCAGGCCCCTCGAGTTCCTCCACACCAACCTTGTTGAACCATGTCTTTATGGACCCCGCTTGTCATGCTGGAACAGGAAAGGGACTTCCCCAAACTGTTGCCACAAGTTGGAAGCACCCAACTGTCTAAAATATCTTTATATCCTGTAGGATTAAGATGACCTTTCACTGGAACTGAGGGGCCTAGCTCAGAGCCTGAAACACAGCCCCAGACCATTATCCCTCCTTGACCAAACTTTACAGTAGGCAGGCATTCCGGTAGGTAGTGTTCCCCTGGCATCCGCCACACCCAGATTCATCCATCAGACTGCCAGATAGTGAAGCATGATTCCAGAGAATATGTTTCCACTGCTCCAGGGTCCAGTGGCGATGTGTTTTACAGCACTACAGCTGACGCTTGGCATTGCGCATGTTGATGTGAGGCTTGTGTACAGCTTCTCGGCCATGGAAACACATTTTGTGAAGCTCCTGATGAACAGTTCTTGCGCTGATGTTGCTTCCAGTGGCAGTTTGGAACTCTGTGGTGAGTGATGCAATAGATGATAGGCAATATTTTGACACTACACGCTTCAGCGCTCGGCAGCCCTGCTCTGCGAGTTTGCGTGGTGTACCACTTCTAGACACTTCCACTTCACAACTGTGGCACTTACAGTTGACCAGGGCAGATCTAGTAGGGCAAAAATTTCACAAACCGACTTGTGGCAAAGGTGGCATCCTTCTCTTCAGTACGACCCTGGCTATGTGCTGGATTTTATGCACCTGTGAGCAATGGGTGTGGCTGAAATACCTGAACTAAATAAATAGTAGGGATGTCCACATACTTTTGGACATGTAGTGTATATGTGGAATGGATACACCACTAATAAACTCATTGCCTCTGCAATGGTTGATTTATACATTACATACAATGACAATGAACACATTAGTGAAGCAACGGGAAAGAGAAGAGTGAGAAATCAAGGGATTTTTCCTAAGGAGCAAAATCTCCTTCGTCATACCATACACTCCAGCCAGGTCAGTAGTCGCTTCAAATACAACAAAGCATAATAAAGTTTTGTCTGGTTTCCATATGGAGTGTTATACATGGAAACAAAATGAGATCAAATACTGTTTGTGTCATGTGTTTGTGTGCGATTTCAGCATGTATGCTAAAGAAATCTGGAACGCGAGAGTCTAGCGAGCGCATAACCGCACACACTGCTTGTCCTGCCGTATGTATGTATTTGTGTTCCTGTACCATCGCCCTCATAACACAAAACAGGTCAGCTATAAAAATGGCCACCAGCAGTTCCTGATTGTTAACACGCCCTGCTGCGACCCCTGTCAACCAGAACATTCTCCTCCACACCAATGCTGCTCTGGTTGGTGAAGGCCCCCTGGGTGGGAAAACAACTGCTCCCACTGTCTACACTGCCTACAAAAGAATAACACACAGTACACAGGAAAAATAATTAGCCTTTCAGCAACTCACAAAGTTCACATCTCAAATATATGGGCAACGCATAGAAGTATAATACTACAAAAGATGTTTTTAACTAAACCAAGACATCTCACAAGCTGTCATTTAAAGTGGGAGGATATTGAAGCCGAGTGGGCAGAACCTAGGAAAAGAGGTGAGCAGAGCCAAGCTGGGGATAGCAAACTCCTATTGGGAAATATTGCTGCATTCTAGCATGTTTCTGCAAAGAAACACCTACTCTGTGAAGTTTGTGTGTGCAATAACTCAATTTGACTCGCACTACTTCTAAACAGATTTTAGAAAATTTGGCTAATGTTTGTCTAGAAAAATGTGTCCACTCTCTTTGTAACATTTTACTTTTGGGAACTGAAAACTGTATTCTTGTGAATGAATGTCAGAACATCAGTCCAGTTCCATCTTGATCTATTAGTTTCCATTATACGGCTAATTAACTTCCTGTCTCTGTACACACACGGAGGCGCAGGTTGCTGTCCCCATAAGGTAGCCTAGGATGATTTATAAGGATACAAAATGGAAAACAGTCACTTATTTACGATACCATAGAAATAAGAGTCACCAGCATTATCCCATTTCTCGTTTCATGTTGTCTACATAGAATTGGGAGAGGGAAGGGATTGCTAGTTAGCAGGGATTTACTGGTCTTACCAGGCAAGGCAACTTGGACAAAGCTAACTGTGGTAGTCAGGTGAGTGAGCGGGCATTCACACCTGTTAACCCATGTGAACTTCTGGTTGAATGAGCCATGTGGAAAAAAGCAGAACAGCTGTGTGGATGCCTAGGAGAATGATTGGAAGAGATCTTGAAAACAAAGTATCACTGATCTGTGATTGCCTAACCTCACCACTTCTGGGCAGCCTATGAGGGAGTCCAGGACATAACTGCAGAGGCAGGGTGTTCAGTGTGTTGAGGGAGTCCAGGATATCACTGTAGAGATAGGGTGTTCAGTGTGTTGAGGGAGTCCAGGATATCACTGCAGAGGTAGGGTGTTCAGTGTGTTGAGGGAGTCCAGGATATCACTGCAGAGGCAGGGTGTTCAGTGTGTTGAGGGAGTCCAGGATATCACTGCAGAGGCAGGGTGTTCTAGGCACCTCACGATTCGACTCGATTACGATTCAGAGGGCTGCGATGCGATGGTAAAACGATTATCGATGCATCTTGATGCATCTTTTTTTTTTTACAGGATTTCTTTTTTCTCACTAGTTGACTAAGTATTTGTAATGATCCATAATGAATTTACTTCTAATATCTTTTATTAATAAAACAAATGGAAGCAAATGTGGCAAGTCAACTGGAAGGTTACATTTGCCAGAATATATCTCAGCATTGCAAAGAACCAACAGGAAAAGAAAAGGTGTGCCTGAAGCAGCATACTTGTAATAACTTAATACAGACTTCAGCATATTCTGAAACATTTAAATAATAACACTTCTAACCTGTTATGTGCAATGAGCAATATAATTCTTCAGACAAAATAAATCCAAAACATTTTGCTGAACCAAAATCACACAAAGCTTTCAAACAAAAATTTAGAATTCTGTACCAACAGCTCTAATACAAAAATAATGTTTGTGGACTTCAGTATATTCTGAATAACTAGGAACAAACAAAGCTGCACTTGTACACAAATAAATAATAGTCTATGACTTCTGACTTTGAACAAAATCCTAAGCATAGAATCCCTCAGACAAAAAAAACCCTACATTTTGCTGTATACCAAAATCAAAAACTGCTTTCATACAAAAAATTCTAAATGAACATCTGCAGAGAGGAGACTCAACATTTTGAGTCACTTTTTGAAAATGGCTGTGGAGGGCAGTACAGTAAACCTACTTAAGACTCTGGGTTTACTTCCAGATCTGTTTACAGCACATTGATGTCATCAATATTGATAAGAAATAGGCCACAATGAAATCACAATGAAATCATGGCAATGCGTCGCAGTGCAAATGTGTTTAACTAGTGAGTGCTAATGTGTAAGTTCTTGTGTAAGAACAGGAGCTGGTCTACATGTTCAGATGCAAGTGTGCTCCGCTGTGCAGTTACTATCTCCTGCCGTAGAAAAAACTCTCTCTGCAGAGACACTGGTGCCAGGAATACACAAGTATCTCTTGGCCAACTTGGAAATCAGAGGAAACATCTCCTGATTCCTACTCCACCAGCTGAGAGGGTCCTCAGAGAGAGGGAGTGATGGAGCACTACAGTACTTGGTCACTTGCTCCTGAGCTCTGGTGTAGGCAGACATGGGCTTCTGCTGGACTCTAGCATCAGTAAAGGTCTGCCCCAAAAGATTCTCTAGCAGAGAAGATGATGACGACCTTCTTTTGGAAGCAGGGCTTTGGTGTTGCTCCTCCTCAATGGTCGGGGTGTCTTCTTCCCTCGATGTGTTGTGCTCTGGGTTTTCCTCTTCTACTCTCACCTCTTGCTGTAGGTAAACATAATGAGAAGAACAGTTAAACACAAAAGCCTCACTTTTTTAAATCACAATGTCATTATCATCAATCCAAACCATATTTTAACAAAATTATTGACAAAAAAAAGTACTTGTTCTATTCAATATCAAAAACCTTGTATTATTATGGAATATTTGTTATTTGGTTAATTGGATAAGTTAAACCATTAAATGTCTTAAGCCCAGACTGACATTTGACATTAAGTAAATGGCAAAATTACCTCTAGTGATGTTGCCTCAGCAATCACTCTTCCATACACCTCCACTCTCTTCTCCTCAGAAAGGAAAGGAAGGCCCTTAAATCGCAGGTCCAGAGTAGAGGCTGTGAAGAGTGCTTCTCTCCTGCTCGCTAGAGTATCTCTTGCTGAGGTCCCCATTGATGGCTTGCTTTATCTCCCGGACCATTGATGACTCTCCAATACTGTCCTTAGTGTCGTGGATGAGCTGAGCTTGCAAAGGAGCAATCAAACAGATGGAGGGGCTGCTCTCCTCTGACATGAGTAGTTGCATCTTTCATTGGCTTTAGGGACTTGATAATATCCTCTGCATTCGAGATGTCTGCTTCACTGAGAGTACAGATGTCAGACTCTCTTCTCCTTACCTGAGGAGACAGTAAGGCAGCGCAGACTGCAGGCTGCTGCTCCAGAAATCTGTCAACCATCACATATGCACTGTTCCACCTGGTGCTCACGTCTGTTTTCAGCTTGTGTCTCGGCAGACCAAGTGGCTCCTGCATCTCTACAAGCTGGTGTTTTGCAGTGGTGCTGCGGTGAAAAAACGTAGTAATACCTCTCACCCTCCCTAGTAGCCTTGACACAGTGGGCAACTTGAGGGCGTTCTGAGAGGCCAGGTTTAACGTGTGGGCATAGCATTTCACATGTAGGAATTTACCCAGTTCAGCAGCAACAACCATGTTGGATGCGTTAACAGTAACTAAAACTAAATCTTTCGTACTGATCTGCCATTCCTCTGCTACATTCTTTAACAGCTCAGCCATATTTGCACCCGTATGGCTCTTATGCACTGCTCTTGTTTGAAGCACATGAGACATTAGCTGCCACTCGTCGGAGATAAAATGCGCAGTTACGGTGACATAAGATTCTGTAGCAATGGATGTCCACGCATCACATGTTACAGCTATCCTACCCGCTTTCTTCAATGATTCCATGACTTCGGTTTTGGTCTTGTAGAGGGTGGGGATCGCTGTGTCAGTAAAATATCTTCGAGATGGGACGTTGTATCTCGGCTCCAAAGTGCGCAACATAGCGCAAAAGCCTTGGTTCTCAACGACTGAATACGAACGCAAATCCTTGGCAATAAAAGTTGCGATAGATTTTGTAATTCGTTTCGCCCTTTCCGAGTTGGGTGGAAGCATTGACATCGCTTGCTCAATGGTCCTCTGGTTGGCAGCTACAACCGGGTGGTTTTCTTCCTCCTCTGGGTGGAAACGTGTAATATGGTTCCTCCTGTTTGTCGTGTTTCCAAAATATTTTAGTTTAGTTTGACACAGCTTACATATAGTGTGGCTCTTGTCCAGGTCCTTTTCCCCTCCAACTTCATAGACGCCAAAGTGCTTCCATACACCTGCTTTTAATCCAGAGGGTGCAGGTCGGATTTCCCGCTCAGCCATCGCGTGTCTCATTTATGTGCATGCCATAAACTGTACGAGCGCTGCACTTACGGACTTCCGAGTTCCGCCTTTTGTGTTCAATCAACATTACGTTATCAATTAACATTTAGAAAATCGATGCTTGACATTTGTGAATCGATTCAGAATCGTCCACGTCCGCATCGCGATGCATCTAAGAATCGATTTTTTCCCCCACCCCTAGTGTTCAGTGTGTTGGGGTTGACCACTGAGCTGTAGTCGGTTAACAACATTTTCACATACAGTACCAGTAAAGTTTGGACAGACTTACCCATTAGCTTGAATGGGTAAGTGTGTCATTTGAATGTGTAGATGTGTCCAAACCTTTGACTGGCACTGTAGGTATTCCTTTTGACCAGGTGGGACAGGGCAGTACAGTTGAGTTTGCATCATTTGTGGATCTGTTGGATTGGAGTGGGTCCACAGTTTCCAGGATGACGGCTGATGTGAGCCAGGACAAGCCTTTAAAAGCATGTCATGGCTACAGATATAAGAGCTACTGGATGATCATTATTTAGGCAGATTGCCTTTGCATTCTTGGGCACAGGGACAAAAGTGGAAGCTTGAAGCTACCTGGTATTGCAGACTGTGTCAGAGAGAGGTTGAAGATGTCTGTGCACCTGCAAGATAGTCTGTGCAATCTCTGAGTACAGCAGACGGCCTGGCAAACACTAACCTGTTTAAAGGTTTTACTCTCATCAGCAACAGAGATTATGACCACAGGCCACATAGCAAGCATAGAAGGCATTGATCTGTAAGGTTTGTTTCACTGGTCAGTAACTGGTCGCATCTGTACTATTTGTTCAAGACAGTATTGGCCACAGTAGAAAAAATCTTAATTGAACATTGAGCTTAAAAGATATCTCCCTTTGTAAGAACAAATTGCTTGTGGAGAGTAAATCAACCTCACACCCACGTGCAGAACTGGTGGAACATAATAGCTAATAATAATCAGATAGCTATTGGCTGGTGTGGCTTGCTGTTTAGGTAATACTGCTTACATAACCACAGTGGGCTTTCCTGCTTGCTTAGTCAATATCTACCCAAAGATTCAGGCTTCACCGTCTGTCTGTCACACACACACACGTTCAACCTCTCCCTGAGCCAATGAGTAATACCAACAGGTTTCAAGCAGAAACCTCTCCCTGAACCAGTGAATGATACCAACAGGTTTCAAGCAGACCACCATAGTCCCCGTGTCCCAGAATGCCAAGGCAACCTGCTTAAATGACTATTTATTAGTAGCACTCACATCTGTAGCCATGACATTATTTGAAAGGATGCTCATGGCACACATCAATACCATCATCTTGGAAACCCCAGCCCAACTCCGATGTGCACACCACACCAAACAGAGATGATGTAGTCTCTACTGCACCCCACACTACCCTCACCAAAGAAAATGCTGTTCACCAGCTACAGCTCAGCATTCAACCCCATAGTTTCACTTTCAAGCTATCACTAAGCTCAAAACATCTCCCTGCAACTAGGTCCATAATTTTCTGACAGGCCGCCCCCAGAAAGTGAGGGTAGGCAACAGCACATACTGACGCTCAACATTTAGGGGTGGCAGGGTAGCTCAGTGGTCAAGAGTGTTTAACCTTCAAAAGAAAGGTCTAGTTCAAATCCCCAAGGTGGAAAACCAGGAATCTGTTCTTAGCATACTTAACCAGTTATATAATGGGGACAAAAATGTGTTTAGTCCCTGAACACACACATCTCGGTCAAATCACAGCACCATCATCAAACCTGCTGACACTCAACAGGGGTCGACTTGTTCACCAATGAGGACTACACATCCTGCAGGCAGTACTGTAGAGAAGGTCAGAGACTTGGCAGTGTGGTGCCATCTCTCCTCTCAATGTCTGCAAGATATAGGAGCTAACCGTGGACTACAGGAAACATCTAAATTGACGGGGCAGAAATAGAGCAGGTACAAGTTCCTCTTTGTACGCACCCCTAACAAATCAACATGGTCCATGCACACAGTTGTGAAGTGGGTACTACAGTGATTCTTATATCTCAGGAGGCTGAAAAGATTTGTCATGGGGCTACAGATCCTCAAGACGTAATACAGCCGCACCACTGAGGGAATGTATTTTTCATGTTATGGGGACTGGCAAAATAACCCAACTGAGGTTCAGTGTTCCTTGTTTTCATATCCTCTGGGGATTTCTGGTCCTCACAATGTAGTAAGACAAGGGCACACACACATACACAGTAGCTGCAGTTGCCATGGCAACCAATAATTGTATGGTCGCTTAGAGAGCAAGAAGGAAGCAGAAGGAGGGACTTTTCCTTATGTTCCAACAACAAAATGGGGAATTCTCCTGGTCTGCAGCTTTTTTTACCCATGTCCTGTTTACTGTACAACTGACTCAGACTACTGCTGTACTTTCTGAGGAGAGTGATGTAAGAAGGATTTTCACTGCTACATCCATTTGCCATAAAAGCTATCAGGCCTCTGCTCCTCTGAGGAGAGATAGACAATTGTAGTTTCCACTGCTCAGGTCACTTCTATAATTACTATATTATGAATGAACACAGAGTAGATTATGCAGCCAATGTTGCATAATCTATAAATATAGATTATGTGGTAATCTATAAGTATAGTCTGTGACATATCTGTTAGTTGAACTGACTCATAGAGTGTGATCACTGGCTCCTGTCAGATTAAGCACCTTATTTCTGCCAAGTGTACTATCTGAGTTCCCCTGCATTTGCAGCAGCCTCATAAAGATTGTTACCAACATCCAGAAAATTCTGACTGGTTGATCCAGATACTGAATCTTTCTTTATTTGAACTACATCTCTTTAAATTTACCCTAGTGGTATGCCTGAGATTACATACGCTGGATAACAGTTTCATAAATAAGATCAGCTGGGATGTTTTATGGTCTGCTGATTATCTTTCCAAAGTCAGCCAGCCAGCATATCTGGACATTTTAAACATTGACCTGTAGTTTATTGGAAGCTAGATGATAACACCAGGCCCAATCAATCAACTTAACACCTTAAATAAGAGGGTTTACAGATTTATCCACAGCTAATAAAAAACAATTGGGAGATTAGAATGTTCATGCAATTTCCGCCGCTTTCAGGTATCCCCCCTATATTCCCCAATTTTACAACCTTCACAATTACATTGATTTTTTTAATCTCTCTTTTATAATTAATTGTGCTAATATGCTCCAAACCAATCTTGGCTAAATTGAATAAGACCAGTGAATTTCAAAATGGCTTCTTTCTTACAAACCTTTCCTTCACATTTACATAGTTCTTAGTTGGCATTCAGATTTACCTTGTGCTCTCAACATGCTCTATAGTTGTATTTCTGTAAGAAATATGCATATGGTTACTATATCAGTCAATATCTGTATCCGTGCAGTGTCAACCGGTAAGCAGGATCATTCAAAATGATGTTGGGAACTGACTAAGAAGACAAACAAAAACCCAACTCCCATGACAACCTGAGTAGACATCTCTAATCAGAGAATGAGACGAGAAAATGACTCTTGCGTCCTTAATAATTACTGAGAAAAAACTGACAGAGGAATCTGTTCACAAAACAAGTGACTATATCGTTGATTGTTGCCAACGAATCCAGTAGAGCATCATATTGTGAGCTGTTACAGTATGTCTGAGATTTCTTCAGATAATCACTTGTTATACAGTCCCTATAAAAACACAAACAAGTGTCTTGTCCCCCAGGTAGACCTACTGTGGCAACACGTGACTTACAGCCATAGTAGGAATTTCTGCCCTACGCTCTGGCCGTGATGTCCCGAAAATCATTGTATGCCCTACGTCCACAATGGCCTTTGTGCCCCTTCTACTGTCAATATCTCACGGTCAGTAGTTTGTTTGTAGTTCCCAACTGAGAACAACCACAAGAACAGACTACATGCAGGTAAGCAAGCTACCTAGTTCTCGATAGATGTCGGACTTAGTGCTTACCTGAATCAAACCTCTGTTTTGGAAGGAGCGTTCATGAGCAACTGAGTGGGAAAGTTCCGACCTCCGAGTGGGAGAATACACCTGAACGCTTTTTGAGAGCTCCGAGAAGTAACGTTAGGTTTGACATCACTCGACATGGCAGCGTTTGTGGTGAAAGATTAAAAAACAAAAATTACTTGCTCTGCGCACAGATAAGTCACTATATTTGTTTATTTAGGTCGTACTCAATAGCGCAGGTGATTGTGATGTAAAAACCACTTTGTGGTTCACTTTTGGGTAACTGAGGTAATGTTATCTTTCGGGCTAGCTAGCTTTAACTTAACTGTCAATTCCGTTGCTTGTTTGCTGTGGTCATGTGAACGCTACTAAAATTTCTGAAATGAAACAGATTCCTGAATCTAAAGATTTTTTGAGGGAGGAGTAGATATAACGATTAAAACATGATAATTTAACTTTTTATGTGGAAAAAAACAATTATAATAAGTTATTATTCAAAGTATGATATTAAAAAAGTGAATAATGTATGGTTTTATGTCATGCATGTTTTTTTCTTATCAGTGGCCTTTTGTGCCCTGGCATGTGGCCTTGGTGCCCTAAACATTTTTTGACACCGGAGGCCAAATGGCCTTGCCCCTAAAATGTTGAAATTCCAAGCCTGCTAACAGCGATGTCGAAGATTGTGGACCATCACCTCAAACCGGTGGTTGAGAACCTCCCATCTTTTGTCAAAGGCACAAGTCACAAGATCAGCAACAGATTGTCTCGTGGTTAGAGCATTTCAGCCAAACCAGTAAAACATCTATTGTTGTGCAAGGCACTTAACCCCTAACTGCGTCTGGATAAGTGCATTTGTTAAATTAGTAAAATGTCAATGGAAAAGTATAATATGATAGAAGGCCTAGATAGGATAACAGAGGGCATCTGAGTGGTCATGTGATGGGGAGAGTTTGTACTCTAACACGCCACACATTGGAGACTTGCAGGCGCTGCAACACTCCCTACTGCAGAGAGATCCTACCCTTGTTCCATCCAATGAGTTCATCCTGCAACTCACTGAAATGTTATTATACACAACTATGTCTCTGAGATAGACTCTTTCCTCCATATTAGGGTGTGGCCATGGGCTCCTCCTTTGTTCATAACTATTTTAATCTGTATTTGGGACATTTGAGGAAATGTTCATTTACAAAACAGACACATTCCTTCCTCTCTATAACCCTCCTAAGAAATAGGTACATAGATGATGGTGTTGTGCTTCAGAAAGGTAGTCAGCCGGAACTAACTACTAAATGAGAGCTCTACTTTTTCTCGCTTGAACTACTAAAAGTCAAGTGAGAAAAATAAAATATGTGGATTTATGGATCATTAAAGAGAATTATGTATTCAACACAGACTTATACCCAATGCTCACAACATACTGCTATGAGCGGACAGTATGCATCCCTTACTCCTTACCCAGCTGTGCGGAGATGAACACATGCAGCTAGAAATATGATTTTAATACCAAGAAATCCAAATGAGTAGCTACAAAGACCAAACACCTGATGCATTGATGAAATTTACCTTAAACCAAAAAAAGAAGTAAGCAAAAGAATGAAATTACATGTATTTATGGACAGCCCGCCACAACTAGTACTCCACCACACCTCAATTAATTTGATTTCCACCCCAAATTAATAGATGTCTAAATCCCATGTTAACGTCCTCCTGGAAAACCTAGACCTTCAGAACACTTTGGAGCTTGCACCAAATTGCCAACAGAATTGCATCAAACTGTAATTTTCTCTTTAAATTACTCTAAGGTTTCAACAAAGTGCAAAATAGTGCAATCTGCAGGTCAGAAAAAAACATCTGCATTTTTGAGGATGAAGACAAAGGAGTATAATAGGATACAAAAAAAAAAAAAAAAAGATTTGAACAACATTGGGGAAAAAGGTGATTTCAAAAACAAAAAAGTCCTGAACTCAGACATGAGTCAAACTGATCACTTGGTTATATGTGTATTACTTTGAGTCTGTAGCCTTATGCTTGAAAACACCATGTTTGAAACCTAATCTAATAGACAACATATAGGATTGGTTCCTATAAAATCCTGTAGGACCAACAAGAATTGTTGTATCTCATAAAAAGAATAGCTATACATTCAACATTTTGAATGTGTAAACATGCATGTATAGTATGTCATAGATTACAAGCACCACTTTCAAAACATCAGCCTTCTCTCATTTGAGTAACTTGTATCAAAAGATACTAGCCACAAAGAGAAGTAAATCATTTAAAGAATGAAGAGGATTTTTGGGCTTGTGCTCTAGAACATAGTTCACTCCTTACCACAATCTTCAATTGTCCTCTTATACATTCAAGCCTTCATTTTAACATACCCTTTGCTTAGCATTTTCCTTCTGTTATACATAAAACAACAGTATCAGCCCACAAACTGCAGTGCAATGATTTTTCATGTTACAGCTCAAGGCCAGACACTCTCAATGCACCCTGTGCGATGAAAAATAGAAAGCTGTAGACAGACTTTCGGTGGAACATGGTACAAAAATAAAATGTGGTTTACATACAAAAGCACCATACACTATGACACCCTGCACTTAGGTCTCTTCTGAGCCAGCTGTTAGGCATACCACCCACAGTCCCACCCGCCCAAAAAAAACATCCTGAATAAAAGTGTCCTTAGTGTTTGCATTTTGTTAGAATTGTTTTTGAACACCGTGTCCTGTGTTCTGTAATGTGTGTGCACTGCACAGCCTCTGACTAGCTGCCAAGGGCTTTAGGTCTTCTGTGTTAGGTACCAGTGTGCTCTGTATTGGTGGAGATGTTCTGTGGAACATCCTCTGTGCCTGATTGAAAATGACTCACTATCATTAACGTTACCTCACTAACTCAACATGAGAACTCACACTACAAACCAGACCTGGATGCCTTCTTCTCACCGCTCCGATTCACTTACAGTAGAAGCTTTCCTGCCGCCTCTGACAAGAAATCCACTCCGCATTCTCTTTCTCACTCAATTTAACTAGTGTTTTAATCTCTGAATATTTGTTTGTGTTGAACCCTTCATTCTGACAAACACATATGGAATAAATCAATAAAATGTTTTGTGTAATAGCAGATCTAGTAATAGCAGATATGGCCCTTTGAACATCTTGCCAAAGACAAGTACTGATGTAGGATGGTCCTGTAGCCTACTCCCATTACCATTACATTTCTCTAGGACCACGGCTCAGGAATCCCCAGCCTGACAACTCATACTGTTGTTGGACACAGCCCATCTCTTCCAACCTGTATGTTCTGACCAGCTGGTTCTCTGAACGTTAAAAAATATTGATAAACCATGTGGCCTTAAAAAGTCATGAAGGCCCTAAATGGAGAGTAGAGTCCTCTATTAATGTCCATGTTTTTTCTTCATATGAAACATTAAATGAAAGACATGTGCTATCTGTAACCTGTGTGCACACCTGTCTGAACTGTTCCTTCTAGTTATATTCCACACTGAAGACTATGAGCTCTTTCCTACATGTGTAATGAGGCGGAAGAGTCTGCATACAATGTTTACAATGGTCCATGTGGTTACACAACCAGGGGCACACCTGCATTTTCCTAATGATAATGAAATCTGTTCTTATTTGCATCTCCCCCACAATGCGCCTATTGTGCTGCCGATAACCTAGCAAAAGCATCTGGGGCAACACCATCGTGAGAGGGCTGATTGTAGATTAAATGTAGTATATCACCTTGTCTATTTTGACTCATGCCTTTCTCCCTCTCAAACCTCAGTAGAAATCAGATTAAGAATACAAGGAGAGGGGATAAGCAAACATGAATGCATTATTATAAGAGAAGAAACATTCTGATTCACTTCTACATCATCCATTAACTGCTAATGCAAATCAGAGGTAACATGCAATGGGACGATAAGCATATGGTCTTTCCTACTCTAGGAAATTACTCAAATTATTGTCAGTAACAAAACCATGCTCTTACAAATGGTAAATCATTGCAAAAAAATAACTTGACTTCATGAAATATCCCTGTGCTACCTGTATAAAAAGTTAAATTTAGTTGTGCTATATTAGAGTTGGAGAGAACCTACAGGACAGTAGATCTCCAGGAACAGGGTTGGGCAGCCCTGCTCTAAATGAAATGTCTCTATATGCATATGACATTCCCCACTAGGTAATTCAACCCCATCCAGTATCCCAGTAATGGCTGCCTTAAGTCAATTTATTTTTTGCCTTCTTTGGATATTGGAGTGAAAGCAAACTGATGCCCTTACGAAGGCAAAACAACTCTTGGTCAGAATATCTCCGATATCTAACCATTGTCTTCTAACCGTCTGCAAATACTTTACCCTACTTAACCCTATTCAGAATATCCCTATATTCATACATGGCTCTCCTAAATAAGTCATCTTACTATTGAGCCACTAACATTCATATTTTGGCCTGGTTTGTTAACCTGGCTTAGAATACAGTGTGTTGACCACAATTGTCATTTCAGCCTCAGAAATGCGATATGTTGTTTTTGTGGCAGTTAACACATTTTTCTATTTTGAGCCTCAGACCCAACCATAGTACAGGGTCCATCCATAGTGCATAGCGCTTGTTTGTTCTCAAATAGGGGCAGTTCGGGTTCTTTCTTTATGCTGTGGATGCTGTGGCCCACAGCAACTAGCCATTTGTCCCATAAAGACTAATAGAGCTAAGCTCACCATATAAAGACACCTCTAAACTGTAAACTAAATAGATTTAAAATGTATTTACCTGTTTCATTGCAACAAGCTTTGGAACAGCACCTGATCAAACCAACACCAATCAGTGCTATTGTAACTTTGAAACAAGCCTTGGCACAATTCTGTGGCATCAGTAGTGCTTTGAAAACTGAACGGCGTGTCGGAGCTCCGGTTGCAATCATGCCTTCACTACCCAGAACACTGACCCTGTATCTTGTTCCCTGTGTCTCTCCCTGCTACACAATCCAAAAGATGGGTGGTTCTGTTGTCATTCAATTCTGTCACAACATTATATCAATACAGTATGCAAGCAATTAAATTGTGTACAAAACACTTGATCTAATGTAGTATACTTGGTTGCATTTCTAAAGCATTATTTTTGGTTAATTTTCATTGCGTAAGGATGTTCCCTAATGCTGTTGTTCCAGTGTCACTGTTGCTAAAAGGGCTAGAAATACACAGCCCTCTTAGATTTTCTGAAGCTGGAAAATAATACTGAAGTTGAGTGGTTGATGGATGAAGGGAGCAGCTGTGGCTAACATCTATTTTAAGGTATGTGTCACAGATTGAAACCATTGATCTCATACCCTTGTTTGTTTGCTAATGCCAGGTGTATATGATTGTTAAGCAAGGGTGTGGCCTTTTGTATAAAAGCTTTGATGTTTGGGTGATTCAGGAGATCCCCTTTAACATGTTCACGTTTGTGTGCCTTATGAGTACAGGGACAGTTATTGTGGTTTTAAACTGAAAATAAGTATGACACCTACTAGATAGGTCTAGAAGGACTATGCCTAAAAATGAATCTAAGGATATTCCAGAAAAGTGGCTGAACAAATTATTACTTGGGAGAAATTGCCACGCAATAAATGGTTTATATAGTCTAGGCGAAACTGCATTGTGTTACACCAGACATGTATCGGATGAGTGAATTGACCAGATACATGTCCAATCTGGTCATGTCCAATTGACCAGTGAACTGACCAGATATTGACTATGTGGAAAAATGCTAACTTTCTAAACTAAATTGTTCTGAATGATCGAAAAGATCAAGGTCCAGTTATTTGTAATGCATGGTGCACAGTGCAGGTTCTGATTTTCTATTAATTGACAGGCCATAGATCCATTTTGTTCAGAGAAATTGTTGCTATGGTTTCTAATCAGGCACTCTTTCTGGAGCTGAAAACTCAGAGTTTACTCAAGTTCTGGTTTGCAGAGCTCGCTATGTTCCTAATCCAGCTTTCTGGAATATCCCTCTGCTCTTCTTCCTAAATCGTCTGTAAATGTTGACTAACACAAAAACCAATATGGTCCAGGGCAGCAACACAATCAGACCCAACCAAATGATTAAAAAACAAATAGAGAACTATATTTGACACACGGGAATGAATCAAGGTACCAGCAAATTGGTACACTGTGATGTGACATGTTATATTGTTGATTGTCATCTTTATTTTTATATTTATTTGTTATAGGCATATGTTTTGGCTGCATCTGAGTATACTTACAATTTTGCAGTTGTTTTCAGGCTGATGTGGAAATTGATTTTGTAGTAAAATTAAGGTTGCTCTGTTTAACTGTAGTGTTCCATGCAATAAGAGCTACGTATTTAGAAAAAAAACGTTTTGTTGGA
This sequence comes from Esox masquinongy, assembly GCA_016801175.1. Taxonomy (NCBI): domain Eukaryota; kingdom Metazoa; phylum Chordata; class Actinopteri; order Esociformes; family Esocidae; genus Esox; species Esox masquinongy. Next base: position 50,172 of record JACXGI010002684.1, read on the forward strand.
TGATGAGCATAATTCAAAGCCATGTTCACATTGGTGTCTGATTCATCATCAAATTTATCCACTTGCATATTTCCCCTTGTTTCTAGCATAGCATTTAGGTTGGTACTTTGGGGGTAAATTTAAGACTGTCGGTGCGCCTATCTGAACATCACTTTTGATATGCCATCTACTGTGGCTGTAGGCAATCCTGGGTCAATGCTGCACACATTGCAGACTGGACAATTTTCTGAGCTATACAAAATCAGGCATCAGTGTTATTACTATAATCATCAGACCCCTGAGTTTGGAGTTCATAATTTTATAATTGAGAATTACAGTCCAGCTACAGCTGTATGACATCAGTAACGCGTTTTTAAGCACACAATACAGCACATGAGGCAATGTTGCACTGCAGATACTATCATAGGTAAATTGATCTACTCACTGGCAACTGGCGAAATATCATATACCTCTGGATATCATCTCAACTCGGGTGATATTTTTTTGTATCGTCTAAGCTAGCTGGCTGGCTTGCTAACGCAGTGAACCCAATGGGCTTCATTGAAAACATACTTGTCATTTCATTTATTAATATAATATAAAAGTGATTAGGAACCTTGGTAATATTCAAGCTATACAGACCTAGCTAGAGTTGACATTGGCGTCAGCTGCATTTTTATTGAGACTCAATCCATGAAATCTTGACTTACATAAACTGTATTTCAGTGAATTACAAGGATAGAATGATTTTCAAAATGGGCAAAACAATAACATTTCTCAGTTTCAACATTTGATATGTTGTCTTCATACTATTTTCAGTTAAATATAGGGATAAATGATTTGCACATCATTGCATTCTGTTTTTATTTGCATTTTATGCTGTCACAACTTTTTTGGAAATAGCGTTGTATGTAAAAAGTGCAATAGGTATGAAAGATCAGTATACAGTATATCAGTATACATATATGTCAGCATTATGAGAATGTGGGTATTTTTATAGAACAGATATTGTGTACACACTATATTGTGATTAACTTTTCAATGTTAACTCAAATTCAATGTTTCAACATTAATGTTTATCTTCGGTGCGTGTTGTATTGATTCAAGTGATCAAAGAGCAGAAGTTAGTGTCTATGCATGAATTAAAAATTGAAATCAATAATGATATCAAAGGTTATTCAGCATTATAGGTAAAGTTTGGTTGTCATGAGCTCATGTTCAACTTTACTTTCAAAATGATTATATTATTTAGTTTTAGCTCTCTGAACCCTCAAAAATTGTATAGATTTGAATTATGGCATTCAACTTTTCTTGGGTGGGTGTTGTGCAACTCATGACCTCAGTATTTCCAGGGTCCAAGATACAGCCTTAGTTGGATAGAGAAGTCCACTTCCACGTAAATGTGTTAAATTATGCCCATGTGTCGAAATGTTAATGTATTTTGCAGCTCTGTTACATTTCTCGGGTAATTTTTCTTGAACCTTATTTACATTTTGGGAACTGTTGGCCATTGGTGACTGTTTAATTACTTTTGAAAATTCAGTGGTATCATATCATAGTATTAGTGAGACAACACAATTCATACAAAAACTATGAACCAACAAAAATACCAAATACAGGGACAATATGAAGTGGATAATACAATGTGGAAGGGCAACGCTTCCGTCAAAATGTTTTTGATCCTTCTTACCTGTAGCCTCCACCATGCCCTCCAGAATAACCACGATCTCTAGGTCCTCTTTGTCAAGATGGGCCTTGGATATTTCCCAGAAGGGGCTGTTCTGGTTGATCTCATGGCAGATGATGAGCGGGGACACCAGAAAAAGCCTGTCATCCCCTGTATCATAACCCACGTTCATGTCTGTCTGGTTGAGGGGTATGAACTCCCCTTCCTTGGTCTGCTTGGACTTGATTAACTTGGCCCTGATGGAGGCCTCTACGATGTGTGAATTACGGAGGTCCCCCACTCTGAACATCAGACAGAGCTGGCCATCCCTCATGGAGATGACAGCGTTGGTGGAGAACACCAATGTCTCTGCACGTTTCTTAGGCTGTGAGATCTTAACAAACATGCAGCCCACCATGAAGGCATTAACTATGGACCCCAGCACCGACTGAATCAACAGCAAAAGGATACCCTCGGGGCACTTGTCAGTTATAACCCTATAGCCGTATCCAATGGTGGTCTCCGTCTCTATGGAGAAGAGAAAGGCAGAGACAAACCCGTTGAGGTTATCTACACAAGGAGTCCAATCTCTGTCCCCTATGTGTTCCAGGTCACCACGAACATAGGCGATGAGCCACCATGCGAAGCCGAATAAAAGCCACGTCACTGTGTACACCAAGACAAAGATGAAGAGGTTGAACCTCCACTTCAGGTCCACTAGCGTGGTGAAGATGTCCGTCAGGTAGCGATAGGTCTCCTGAACGTTGCCGTGGTGGACATTACATTTGCCGTCCTTACGGACGTACCTCTGGATCTTCCTCTTTACCCGCACCTGGTCCACCATCTGCTTGGGCAGGTCCTCACGGGCCTGCTTGGGTAGCTTTGGCTTTCGGATAGTGACTGCCGGACTCTCCACATCCTGCTCCATTGGGAATTATTGATGGAGTCAAGCCTACAAGGAGAGAGAAGCCAAACCAAAAAGGGCAGGTAAGACAGAGGCACAACTACTTATATAAGTGTAGGCAACAAGGTCGTTACTAAGTACCTGGTCCACTACCTCAAATGCTATAGATTTTCCTGTGGTACTTTTTTTTCTGTGGTACCCTTTATGTGGTTATTTTGTTGACAATTCTGCTTTTGTTTCTCCATTGAGAACCACTGACCTAACTGTTCATTAAAGTGCAAATTGAGTTTTGCCCCAGAGGTTATTTTGTGTATTAACCAAATTCAGTCATTCCAAAAAAAAATGAATAGCCAGAATGTATTAATTGTAGACAAAAGCTCCCATAGTCAACTAAGTTCAGAACAAGGAACTAGTAAATCTCAGCCCTCCAACTTTAGTGTACAGTAATTGGATAACTGTAATTCACATTAATTGTGTTTCTGTTTTCACCTGGTTGTTCTTCAGCCACCTAGGGAATAACAAAGCCAGATTCCAAGATTTCAAATAAGCCCCCCCGCCCCCTGACCGGAAAAGGCTTGCTGCCGCATCCACAGAGAGGATAATAATAAACGTATAAATAAAATGTAGTCATTGACTCCAATGTGCCTCAATAATAATTTTAGATAAGCTTGTCATGGATCTGATTAGACAATGAAAGATAATGCAGATACGCCTTGGCAAGCAAAAGGACGGTACTAATTCATAGAGTGAGGGGCAGTGCAGGCTTCTATGCCCATGACTAATCCCTGTGTCACTGGTTGCCGGCAGCCATACAGACAAGGCAGGTAATTCAATTAGTCCAGCTCCACTAGGCCCACCTCACATCGCCCAGATTTGTCATCTGCATCAGAGCTCCAGCTAGAGTAAAATGGAGATGACTGCGGAACAACTGTTCTTTGAGAAGATGAGTACACACAAGTGTGCCCTTCATCATTCAACATATGTGGTATTGTCTTGAAGAACACAATAAATCTTTTACAGATTGCATGAATTATAGCCAAATTGGATCTCTAAAATTCTTATCTGACACTACCAAGACCTGTCTGTTTTGTAAAATCAGCAAAATCAGTAGCCAATCCAACTTGTGTCCCAGTTTGATCATAACTGACCTAAAATACAGTTGTGCTCAAAAGTTTGCATACCCTTGGAGAATTGGTAATATATGTACCATTTGTAAAGAAAACGTGAGTGACCAGGCAAAACACATCTTTTATTTCTTATGGGATTCCTATTCAACTGTAGGTTATAACAGAATGGCACAATCATAAAACAAAACATGGCAACAAAGAAAAAAATGTACTGACCCCTGTTCAAATGTCTGCATACCCTTACTTCTTAATACTGTGTATTGCCCCCTTTAGCATCAATGACAGCGCACAGTCTTTTGTAATAGTTGTCTATGAGGCCCCGAATTCTTGCAGGTGGTATAGCTGTCCATTCGTCTTGGCAAAATGCCTCCAGGTCATGCACAGTTGTTGGTCATCTTGTATGTACCGCACTTTTGAGATCTCCCCAGAGTGGCTCAATGATATTAAGGTCAAGAGACTGTGATGGCCACTCCATGACCTTCACCTTTTTCTGCTGTAACCACTGGAGGGTCAACTTGGCCTTGTGCTTAGGGTCATTGTCGTGCTGGAAAGTCCAAGAGCGTCCTATGCGCAGCTTTCGTGCAGAAGAATGCAAATTGTTTGCCAGTATTTTCTGATAACATGCTGCATTCATTTTGCCATCAATTTTCACAAGAATCCCCGTGTCTTTAGAGCTCACACACCCCCAAAACATCAGTGAGCCAGCACCATGCTTCACAGTGGGGATGGTATTCTGTTCACCATAGGCCTTGTTGACCACTCTCCAAATAGAGCGCTTATGGTTGTGACCATAATGCTCTATATTGGTCTCGTCACTCCAAATTAGTATGCCAGAAGCTGTGAGGCGTGTCAAGGTGTTGTCAGGCATATTGTAATCTGGCTTTTTTGTGGCATTGGCACAGTAAAGGCTTTTTTCTGGCAACTCTTTCTGACCATGCAGCTAAATTTTATTCAAGTATCATCGTATTGTGCTCCTTGAAACAACACACCGTCTTTTTTCAGAGCAGCCTGTATTTCTCCTGAGGTTACCTGTGGGTTTTCTTTGTATCCTGAACAATTCTTCTGGCAGTTTTGGCTGAAATCGTTCTTGGTCTACCTGACCTTGGCTTGGTATCAAGAGATCCCCGAATTTTCCACTTCTTAATAAGTGATTGAACATTACTGACTGGCATTTGCAAGGCTTTGGATATCTTTTTATATCCTTTTCCATCTTTATAAAGTTCCATTACCTTGTTATGCAGGTCTTTTGACAGTTCTTTTCTTCTCCCCATGGCTCAGTATCTAGCCTGCACAGTGCATCCATGTGAGAGCTAACAAACTCATTTACTATTTATACACAGAGACTAATTGCAATTTAAAAAGCCACAGGTGTGGGAAATTAACCTTTAATTGCCATTTTAACCTGTGTGTCACCTTGTGTGTCTGCAACAAGGCCAAACATTCAAGGGTATGTATACTTTTGATCAGGGCCATTTGGGTGATTTCTGTTGTCATTATGATTTAAAAAGGAGCCAAACAACTATGTGATGATAAATGGCTTCAAATGATAACTATCCTTCAATAAAGACATTATCAGTCATATTTTCAAAAACAATGCCAAAATTTCACAATTTCTGCCAGGGTATGCAAACTTATGAGCACAACTCTATGTCAGAGATGTAAATTGTGTTCGAAATGTATCAGACCAAAATGTTACCAAAATACACAAAATGTCTACTTTTTCCCCATGCAAGACCCACCAAGTTGTTTTGCATTGTGTGGCAGTAAACATTACATGGATCTTCGGTTGTAACTGTAGTCAGTCTATTTTCAAAAGTACCAATTTTTAATAATAATAATGTGTATTTCCTGGACAGATTTTTCACATCTGACTTTTTCATTTTTAGACTTTTCACAGTAAACAGGACGCAAATCAATCAATGATCACTAATGGTTTACGGAACTAGTGTTGTGCAATTACAAGAGCAAAATTTACTTTCTCTGACATTGCTGTATGAGTCCATGTTGGGTGGCTTACCACGACTCAAGACATCTGTCGAATTTGCTGCTGATTAGTTGTAAACAAACTATTGCAAATTAAATGAAGCAGCCGCCAGTTTTGGCAAGAAACACTTAGTTTACATCATCCTTGTTGAGCAAAACACTCAAAAATTATATGTAGATATTTCAGCTATAAATGACTGTCAGTGGTCAGGTGCACAGCCACAATTCCTGTCCTTTCCAAGTAGAAGTTCATTGTTCTATTTTTAATGAATCTATAATTAAAAGGATCAATTATCTAATTGATTAATAACTGCACATACTGTGCCACAGTGAGGTTAGATTTCTTAATAACATTGTGTTTTCTGTGTTATTGATTTGCTGTTAATGTTAGTCATTAGCCAACTGGTATGAGGCGGAAAATAATAGAGTGTTGGGTCAGTAAAAGAAAGGTTGCTTGTTTGAATCCAAGCTGCGAAGGTGACAAATATGTAAATATGCTAAAGATTACCTTAAGCAAAGCATTTAACCGTACAGTAATTGCTTCCATAAGTTGCTGATATATCCTAGCTAACTATTGGTAATCTTCTTGAAAAATGCCATTCAACTAATACTCTCACTGTTTCCAATTCAAGTGTTAAATATTATCAGTGAATATCAGCAGTTGAACTTTGTGTCCAATATCTACATCAAACTGAATAGGCAGACGCAAGAGAGATCCAAACCCAGTCTGGGGTCAGTATGGACCAACTCTTGTAATCAAATGAGCAAACACACAATTAATAAAAACATGCAGAATTGGAGGAAATAATGTAACAATGGTTTCAAGCAATCAACGTTGCCCTCTTGCACAATGTGTCAGAATTCTGGAAAATAGCTTTAAAACTGCAATTATTTTCTCTGTGCCAACAAGAGTGATGTGAACAGTTTACTATAAACAGTTTGGTTGTCCCATACAGTAGGTTGTGAGCTGTTTTGTTTATTATACAAACTATTGTGAATTTCGCCACGCTACACTGCAATGTCCATGTTTCATGTGACATCTTTGAAGAGACAAGGAAGTTCTGTTTAAATGGATTTGAATTTAAACCAATTTGAATTGTTTAACCTGAAACATCGGCCCCTTAATTTACTGAAAAACCCATTTTCTTCCCTGCTCTTGTATTGGCTAGTATCTGTTTCTGCTCACACCCATGCCTATTATTTCAAACGCCGGCCTATCGGGTTGCCATCACTGTAAACCAGGGGACTTCAATACAGACAAAATACTTCATTGGCTAATCCTTCTTGATGACTGTGTTAAAGTAATATTGCCAATAAAGAGATTATCTAAATAATAAAGAGATGTTTGTTCTATGTTATGCTAAAGATTCGCAGCGGTGGGAAGCTCTTCTACTACAATGTTTTCCCAAATCACCTCCTTTTGATTTAGAAGATGCATGATGATTTACTGCTGTATTTCTGTATTTGTTTAGAATAGCAAGGTTAAAATCACATAATCATGCCAATACTATAGATCAGTGTTTCTCGACCCTGCTCCTGGACGCCCCCCTGCCCTGAAGATTGTTTGAGATCTCTCCCAGCCCTAACATACCTGATGTAGCTCATGAAGGACTTGATAATGAGCTGATCATTTGAATCAGGTGTGAGAGATATAAAACATGCAGGGCAGGGGGGCGCCCAGGAGCAGGGTTGAGAAACACTGCTATAGATACAATAGTCCTCCTCTTGCCCTATAAAAAGGACATCCGGACGATCTAAAAACAAATTCCTGGTTATATCTTTCCAACAAAATGCCCAGATGACAGCATCTGCCGGCCCATGATAGTTTCAACAAGCCAAGGTCAGGACAAGAGTATTCTAATATGTTATACTTATTCCTTACACAACTATTCAACAAGCATCACATTTGTGTTTGGAATGACTTGAAGTGAGTGGTGGCAAAACAAAAACCAGCAACAACAAAATATGATTAAACAAAATAATATACATACAGTAGCTCTCAAAAGTATTCAGCCCCCTTGGATTTGGACTCCACATCCTGACTCCTAGCAGTTTTTGTGTTACAACATGAAATCAAACTCACAGTTTTTGCCACATTTTCTCTAAATGTTTTTCTAAATTAATTATAAATACAAAAACAGACACTAATTGATTGCATAAGTAATCACCCCTTTAGTCAACATTTGTTAGATGCACCTGGCAGCAATTAGAGCATTGTCTACCAGCATTGCACATCTGCACACAGAAATTTCTGCCAATTCATCTTTGCAAAATTGCTCAAGCTCTGTCAAGTTGAATGGGGAGCTTGGCTGTACAGCAATTTTCAGCTCTTTCCATATATTCGGGCTTTGACTGGGCCACTCGAGGACATTGACCTTTTTGTTTTTAAGCCACTCCAGTGTGGCTTTGGCTGTATGTTTTAGGTCACTGTCCTTTTGGAAGATAAATCTTCTGCCAAGTCCCAGGTCTCTTGCAGACTTGCAGACAGTTTTCTTCCAGGATTTGTCTGTACTTTGTTGCATACATTTTACCCTCTATCTTCACAGGAACTGACACAGAGAAGTATACCCACACCAACATCCTGCCAACACCATGCACCAGTGTAAGAATAGTGTTCTTAGGATGATGTGCGGGGTTAGGCTTCTGTCAAATGTAGTACTATGCGTAGAGGCCAAGAAGCACCCACATTCTTTCTTGCAATCTCTAGCTGAGATTTGATGTGAGTCATTTTCATTTTGCCATAAAGGTGACTTTTGTGAAGCAATCAGGCTATTGTTGCAGTATGCATAGTCATGGAGTAACATAGAGTTGCCATAAGACTCTTGGTGGCCACTTTGACTAGTGCTCTTCTCACACAGAAAATCTGATTTCTCAGGACACATTCACAGTTGTGCCATATTCTCTCCATTTCTTATTAATGTACTTTACTGTGCTCTGGGGAGTATTCAATGACTTTGAAATGCTCTAATATCCTACCCCTGATCGCTGCTTTCAAAGATGAAGCAGTTGTGGGTTGTTCAAGGAGTGTCCTCTAACTCCTGAAATTGAGACATGTGCAGCAGCAAGGTTTTCTGTGATTGGGGGTGTTTGTAGACCTCTGTGGTACTCTATGACATCAAATACCACCAGAAAGTCACCAAAAGCAACCAGCTCTAGCACCTCTCCATTTGTTCAAAAGACAGCAGTTACAAATTAGCCTGTAATGATAAAAAAGAAATCAACAGGAAAATACAGAACACTGCCAAATATTTTGTGATAGGATTTTAATGTTGTGAAACTTCCACCCTGCCTGCAGCTTTTTAAAACTTTAATCTTACAGACAAAATACATGTGCACTTTGTTAGGATTCTAAAGTAATGGTTACTAAATGGTCTTTCATATACACCGATCAGCCATAACATCATGACCACCTGCCTAAATTTGTGTAAGTCCCCCTTTTGCAACCAAAACAGCCCTGACCCGTCGAGGCATGGACTCCACTAGACCTCTGAAGGTGTGCTGTGGTATCTGGCACCAAGACGTTAGCAGCAGATCCTTGAAGTCCCGTAAGTTGTGAGGTGGGGCCTCCATGGATCGGACCTGTTTGTCCAGCACATCCCACAGATGCTCGATTGGATTGAGATCTGGGGAATTTGAAGGCCAAGTCAACACCTTGAACTCGTTGTGTTCCTCAAACCATTCCTGAACCATTTTTGCTTTGTGGCAGGGCGCATTTTCCTGCTGAAAGAGGCCAATGCCATCAAGGAATACCGTTGCCATGAAATGGTGCACATGGTCTGCACCAATGCTTAGGTAGGTGGTATGTGTCAAAGTAACATCCACATGAATGACAGGACCCAAGGTTTCCCAGCAGAACATTGCCCAAAGCATCACACTGCCTCCGCCAGCTTGCTTCCTTCCCATAGTGCATCCTGGTGCCATGTGTTCCCCAGGTAAGTGACGCACACGCACCCGGCCATCCACGTGATGTAAAAGGAAATGTGATTCATCAGACCAGGCCACCTTCTTCCATTGCGCCAGTTCTGATGCTCACATGCCCACGGTAGGCGCTTTCAGCAGTGGACAGGGGCACCCTGACTGGTCTGCCGCTACGCAGCCCCATACGCAACAAACTGCGATGCACTGTGTGTTCTGACACCTTTTTATCAGCACCAGCATTAACTTTTTCAGCAATTTGAGCTACAGTTGCTTGTCTGTTGGATTGGACCACATGGGCCAGCCTTCGCTCCCCACATGAATCAATGAGCCTTGGCCTCCCATGACCCTGTCGCCGGTTCACCGCTTTTCCTTCCTTGTACCACTTTTGATAGGTACTGACCACTGCAAACTGGGAATACCACACAAGGGTTGCAGTTTTGGAGATGCTGTGACCCAGTCATCTAGCCATCACAATTTGTCCCTTGTCAAAGGCGCTCAGATCCTTACGCTTGCCCATTTTGCCTGCTTCTAACACATCAACTGTGAGGACAATGTTCACTTGCTGCCTAATATATCCCACCCACTGACAGGTGCCATGATAACGAGATTATCCGTGTTATTCACTTCACCTGTCAGTGGTCATAATGTTATGGCTGATCGGTGTATTATCAATAATGCTTTTCATGCAGAAGGGTGAAGTATCACATTTCCATCATAAATAAACATCATAACCATAACTTAAAAATCAAGGTGTTTTCCCAGCTAGCTAGAATTCATGATCAGTACGTTTTTCATATTATTGATTTGAATATAATTTTCTGTACTGATATAAAATGGAGAATTCTATTTAATGCATTCTCAAAGGTATTAATGAAACTAATTAAAGGGAATCCACCAGATCATATCTAGCTAGCATCAGCACATCTAGCTATTTGTAACAAATTTTGCACAGTTAAACACTATTTTCTCACTCGAGAACTGAAAACTTTAGTTGACATTTTGCAAATGGACCCACATTCAAAACCCATGTCCTGACCATAATTACAGTGTTTAATAATATAATTAATAAAATGTTAAGACACTTACCAATTTTCTATGATTGGCCACAGTGAACACTGTTATGAAATAGTAATCATAAAACCATGGATTGATGAAACTCTGGAGGTATCCTTGAACAATGTTGAATGTTTTAATCATTCCCACCATTCATTGACTGAACATGTCAGAAGAGATAAATACCTTTTCTCATTGTATGCAGTATAATTTTTACTAACACAATTCTTTTACAATTTCAGTTAGAATTTTTGAAACTCCTGTAGATCTTGAAAAATATACAGTGCAGTCCATACTGTAAGCATTTAGACAGTAACAAAAGTTTTTTTTTGTCTCTGTACTCCTTCACATTTGATGACTACCTGAAGTGTGTGAATAGACATTGGGTATCTTTCCTGTTAATGCTCTGCAAGGTCTGTACTACAGTTATGTTCAGTTCCTGTTTGTTTTGGGGCATTTGTACCTTCTGTCTTAAGCAAGTGAAACTCATGCTTACTGGATTCAAGTTGGGCGATCGACTTGGCAAGTCAAGAACACTCCCCTTTTTGTCTGTGGAAAACTCATTGGTGGTTTTAGCAGTATGTTTTAGGTCATTGTCTTGCTGCAAGGTGAAGTGAGTTTTGACGAGTTTCGTAGTATCTGAGCAGACAACATGCTTCTGTACACTTCAAAATTCCTCATTCATTAATGACATAATGAACATACCACCTACCAAAGAGCTAGTTCCAGTGCCCAAAACATGCCCAAAACATTTTACTACCTACACCTTATTTCGCAGATAAGTTGGTATGCCAGTTCCCTTTTTTTGCACACTTTCCTCTTGCCACAAATACAATATTTTGAGATACTGGATTTTTGATTTCCATGAGCTGTAAGCTGTAATCATCAAGATTGTAACAAAAAAGGCTTAAAATGTTTCACTTTATGCGTAATGAATCTAGAATATATGGTGTCACTTTTTGATTTAAATTACGGGAAAAATCTTTCCACGATATTCAAATTTTTTGAGATCCACTTGTACATAATAACATTTGTCTCATCTTTCCACTGTACCTTTTTTTGGAACTGTAAGGCTCTTTTTGATACTTTTTCGGCCATCCTATTTTTGAGGATATTGTTTTAAAACTATTGTTTTAGCAACTTGCAGACCAGCCTCTGTAATTCGGCTTGCGAAATCTTGTGGTGCTGGAGAGTGGTTCTGATCTGTCGGATATTATGGTAAGCATTTTTTGGTCATCCTCATCCTTGGTCTAGCACAGTGGTTTTCGACCTTTTTGATTCCAAAACCCTGTGCCCATGAATATATTTCAGGATGCCCCTATAAGAGAACCTTTGAGAAGTCATATGATCCTCAAGGGTTTCGTTTCCATTCCTTCAATCCATTCCTTTATCGGAGAGCAAGACATTCACGTTGTAAAAATGTTACGAGGCACCCCAAGACAGTGAAATAAAATGGTCTTTGACAGTCACGAGGCAGTAACTATCATTCTTACTGGCAGATGTTCCTAATTTGACACCTTTCAGACCAAGAAATTATCATGAAATAATTATGATTTTGCTTTTCTTTTATATACAGTGCCTTGCATTCAAGCCCCTGACAAATTCTCTTATTACTGAATCAGAAATTGTATATTGAAATTTGGTTCTGTTTGATATTTTACTTTAAAACTTAAAACTCAGTATCAATTATTGTAAATTACTTGCATAAGTATTGAACACATGTGCTGTGTTAGCTTCCAGTGGACACTGAGGACAGAAATGAGCCTAATGAGGACACAGTTACCTTTCCATTGGCCTCCACCAACGAACAATTAAAGTAGTTGTCACATTTATGGATAAGAATATCAGCACCGAAGCATAATTGGAGAGAATCAGGAATTGGAGAGAAAAAGATCAGAGAGCATATGACAGAAGTTAGAGAAAGTAATACAAAGTATATAGCAAAAGGGTACCAAATAATATTAAGCAGCTATAGAGTTCAATGGCTGGGAATGGAGTAATGGTGCACCAGTCAACCATATCAAAAGTTCTGCATAACACTGTCCTCTATGGGAGGATGCCAAAAAATAAGCTTTTATTCATAAAGTACCTTGTGAAAGCATGACTGAAGTTTGCCATAAATCTTGGGAGTAGATGCAGGTCAAATTAGACCAAAATATAGCTTTCAGGCCCAGAAATTGAGGCATAATATTGTGATACTATATCTAATGTTACTTATAACTCAATGCATTGGTTGAGCAGCGCAAGAGGTCCACTAGTGTAAGTGGGTTTATGGGAATCACTGGCATGAAAAAGCAGATTTGTTGTTTTCCAAATTATGCAACCATATGCAAAATTAGGATTTCAAGGCCATAAGCATGGTGGATTGAGTAGGAAAAAGTGATAATATAGTTTGGGTAAAATTACACTGAGGTATAAAACATTATGCATAGTGTTTCAATATTTTAGATTTTTAGATACAATTCTATGAAACAACCTTACAACATTTACGCAAACAGTATTCCTCTGGGTGACTTGATTCTTTTTCGATTAAGGTATCTTGACATTTCCTCAAGTATGCCAATTGGCTACCTTTCCTACCACTTTTTTCTATTCTTTCTTGCTCATTAACTCAGATTCTCTCTCTCTGTAATAATATATTATAAAAAAAAAATGTGAAGGTTGTTTCCCAACCAATTTCTATTGAGATCGTAATTACTCTGTTGAAAAGAGCAAGTGTTGAGGTTGGCTGTGTTCAAGCTTGGCTTCAAAGAAGCCAAAGTAGTGGCAATCGTTCTTCCAAAAGGTCATGCCATTTCACGTGGCGATACAATCACATAGCTGCGTAGCGTTTCCTGCTGCGGGACATTATGATAGCTCCCTTGTGCTACATCTCTAAAGCTGCCAGGCCAAAGGTGCAGGTCACAACATGCAAGACGTTTGTTAGCACCTGCCGTGCTGCCAAAAATATCTGACCTTAGAGCAGCTCACCTGCCTGCCAATCCCCTAGCAAAGTTATTCACCCACCTAATCATCATCTTTTAATTTTCTTTGCAAGTGCAGTCACATATTAGAAAATTTCTACGACCACGGTATTGTCCAGGCCAGGTGTTTAACCGTCACAGTAACAGCACACTGAGACAGACGGGTTATACAACTTCCCTTATAGGAGAAATCTTCCAGATCACTGAAATACCAACTCTTCTGTTCATACTAAGCCTCTTCTCTTCAGTTTATACTTTGAAATGTTTGTATTTGCAAAAATCATATATTTTATTAGTCTGGCCAAAGCACGTGTTTCACCTTATGGAGCATCAATAGTTTCTCGTTAATAGGGTAAAATGAAAATAGTATTTAAATGTTATTTTTATTTCAATCAAATGACTACTGATGTAATCTAAATATGCTCTAATTTGGTCCAGTCTGTCCACAGGAGATTGTCTCAGATGGACTGTGGCAAATTGCAGACAAGCTTTTTACATCTCACCTCAGCAATGGGTCTCCTACAATACAATGCAGATGTAAAGGGAGGGAGAGGAAAAGGGAAGAATGTCAAACATAAGCCTGGTAAACCCAATTGATAGACATACAAGTCAGCTTGAATTGTGTCACTGACATTGGAAGGCAGGCATCTGTGAGAGTTTAGACTTCTCAGGGGCCAGGCCTTCAGGTCCAACACTCAAGGTGTTGGCTGGGTCCGAGGAAAAACGTCCTGGTGGCACGAATGTTTTGGTTACCTGAAGCAGAGTCCAGGACCTAGCGTCACCTGAGAGGACGGTCCATGAACCCATAGATCCATCACTCGAGGTTAAAGGTGCAGAAAAAATCAGGAAGCTAACGATAGCTGGCTCACAGGCAAGCCATGACCTCAGAGTAGGGCCTATTCAGTGGCAAGACCCTTGGGCCTAACTCTCAGTACCTGAGTTGCACATCATGACTGTTGACCTGGGGCAACACATCCTGTCGGCATGGCAGACGCCACAAGGGTCCATTAGTAGACGGATGCACACCGGAAAACACTGCTTCTTGGGCCAGCGAGGAGCTACAATAAGTAGGGACAGACACTCACAGCAAACCTTGTCCAGGCAGGAGGAGATCTACTGGGGAAAAGGGTGAAAGAGGGTCTGAGGCCGATGGTGCGGGAACACATTCACCCCCAGAAGAACGCTTACATCTGAGAAAAACAGCAAAATGTGTGCATGCCAGTGTCTCCTCAGACTCGAATCCCACTGAAATCCTGGAGTTGAATTAGGGTAGTACATAATCTAGGTTTGTGATCCCTTTTTGTGTTCCCCAATCTCAACATTTTCTAACTATAAAAATGACAGGAAAAGGCTCAGTACTGCTGCTTCTTGCTAGATGAGGAAGCACAAGGGCGCCTACCATTTTCACACTTAGATGTGGAGGAAATACATTAATAATTCCAGAATATGTACCTTTCGATTGATTCAAAATATTCCACATATGGGAAAATGACCGCTCAAACAGTTTATTTTACACAGCCTTCTTTCTCATCTTTATCGAGGTTGCCAATCATTTGAATGAACAAAGTCATGAGAACCTTTACATACAGCAAGGGGCATGTGGTAGTTCAGAGAGCAAATGGGAATCTGTTTTTAATTTTCACACTCTTCATTTTGTTGTCAGATCAAAGAAGAGTTACCCAAGGCAGAAATGTGTACCCGGCTATGACCCTCTCCTTATATTAACTTTCCCATGATCCCCTGAGAATTCCTGCTACGCCAATCTTGCAGGGGACCTTGAAATCTTCCAGGCAGTGGAGGATACTCTCTCTGTGACAGGTGTAGAGTTGTCAGTGAAGACAGAACTCCTATAGACTAGTTGCTCTGTTGGCCATTTGCCTGGAGACAGGGCAGATCGATTGTCTGTGTCTCTTTGCCAGAGGAAGGCCCCCGGAACACTGAGTAATGATGAGACTATTGACCTCGGTCATTACAGCTGGATCATTCCATGTCTACAGAAACTCCAGATCAGGTATATGTTGTGACATGTATAATGCAATTTGGCTCTGGAAACTCACAGGGCCCCTGAGACCACGGGAAAAATAAAGCATAGTTTAGGCCAAGGTATTAGGAAACTGACACCTGTTCATGTTAGTAATCTCAGACAAAGACAACATATATGTTCATAATTTAATGTGTATTTGCATATGCAGCAATTAATTTTCCTCATGCTTGTTGATTCTATTGCTGGCCTGATAATTATAACCTGGTTTTAAAGATCCACTAGCTTGGCACAAATGATGTGAACCTATGCAAAAGGTTCAACAGTAGCAACATCCTTGCCAACAAATCACCACTATAACAGCCATTGTTCACAGGAATCTGCTTTCGGATTTGGTTGATAATCAGTTTTGGTGACTTGCTGCACCACAACACTCTCAGTTTGACATATAACTTGGCCGAATGTGTTCAATGTCCAGTGTAGGGAACAGGTAATATTCCCAGACTGACACATGCTGTCAAATAATTTCAGCCCCAGGTACCATGCAGAGACAAGGAAGAGAAATTATCAAGACAGCCCTTGACACAAAACAAATAGGGTTTCAATAATGCTCTAATATTAGCTAAATATAAAGATGTGCTAGCTAAAAGCCAAGCACAACTTTAGAAACTGTAGTTTTTAAAGTCCAGATGTCATCACAATGATGTAATTTAGCAACATTTTAACACAATTTTAAAACAGTTACCGCTAGTAAAATGACTCTGGAAATTGGTGTATAGTAGGGTTGAATGCTGAGAACAGGGTTAGCAAGATTAACTGGGACCACTGACTCGTACTTAGAAGCATAATTGCGAGACCAAGGTTCGAAACCTGGAGGGAAAACTGGGCGAAAAAAGAAAACGTGTATGCAAGTTCATCGCTTAACCCTCTCACTCTAGTGACCCACTGTTCCAAACATTCTCCTCTGGCAGACAGAGGGTAGGCAGCCAGTACAAGTCCATCAGGAGTCAAAACTCTCATCTACGCTAGCCACATAAAAACAGTTTTATGGAAATGACATAGCTGCACTATACTACTCTTAGAACTCATAATTTCATATGGCAGGAAACACCATGCAATCATGGCCATGTAAAAAACTATCAGTTGCTTTGCATTGGTTTTGGGGACAGTGAGAGGACCCCTGGTAAAAACTAGTGTATGTGTGTGTCAGAGCTGTATGTTAGCTGATTACTATAGACAATATAGACTTTTCAATACATTTATATTTCTTAATTAGACAAAAAAGTGATTTATTTCAGCTAGCCTCTATCTTTAACCATGAGAGTTATGTTGACATTAGCTTTCTGAATGAACTGAGGGACATTGTTCTGGCAATATTACTGGGTAACCATCAAGAAGAGTTTAAACTAGGGACTGTGTGACTTGCTTAGTCGAGCGTGCTTTGATAGATGTTAGGCATCTTTTAATCACAGATACAGTACCTTTCCCCATCTTTACCATTGACTCAAAATGTTTTGTCCATGAGTTTGTCTCATCATATGATTTCATAGACATCTTTTATTATTAGTTTCAGATTGTCACAATGCAGAGGTTGAGTGGAGGGAACCAGGCGAAGGCAGAGTACGTTCGAACATGTATTTATTAAAGCACAAAACAAACAAACGTATACATGAAAACTGAACAAAAAACGCCAATCAACGGTGGAACGTGCAGCGGCAAACTAACACGAAAGGAAACCACTTACCAACACGTATTATGACAAGCAACAATAACCGACAGGTGAGGGGAGCAGAGGAGAAACATTTAAGCACATACTGATGACATAATTGGGACCTGGCGTGCGTGATTGTGGGAGACAAGACAATGAGTCCGAGGGTGAGTTCATGGAGTGACGGGAAATGGGAGTGCACGGCACGATGGCGCTGGTCATCACCGTACCGTGACACCGATTAGTATTATAATTTGTCATTACTTTTTCCCATATATGATGCTATTAATTTGAATTAACACCCAACTATCAAGAATAAACAAATAAATTAACAACATAGATTTTCTGAATTTTCTAAACTTATATAGTTTTTTTTCAATAAAATGTCCAAATCTAAAGAGAAAACATATGCACACTATAAACACTTACAGTTACACAAATTATAGAGTTTGGGATGCCCTCCCTCCAATTCCATTCGGGGGCAGAGTTACTGGCTTGTTGTCTCTCTGTTGCGCCCATTGTGCAATATATATCTCTGCTGGTAATACTAGGCCCTCATTTCAGGGTGGTTGCAGTTGGTGGGTGTCCCTTTGGTTGATGCTTGGCAATGTGGGTGGATTGACTTCCTGCCTGTTGGGCCCTGTCCGGGTGGTCCCTGTCCTTGTCCATCTGGTCATGCTTCTGACCTGGACTAGGTTTAATAGACTCTGGACTTGGGCCCTGTCCGGGTTGTCCCTGTCCTTGTCCATTTGGTCACAGCAACACAGTATGTTGCTGCATCCACAAATGCAAGTTAAAACTCTACCATGCAAAGAAGAAACCATATATAAACAACATCCAGAACCACTGTTGCCTTTTTTGGGCCCGAACTCATTAAAGATTCGAAGTGGAAAACTGTCCTGTGGTCTGAAGAATCAACATTTGAAATTATTTTTGGGAATCAAGGATGCCGCGTCCTCTAGATTAAAGAGGAGAGGGACCATCCGCCTTCTTATCAGTGCACAGTCCAAAACCCAGCATCTGTGATGGTATGGGGGTGCATTAGTGCAAATGGCATGGGTTACTTGCACATCTGTGAAGGTACCATTATTGCTAAACAATATATACAGGTATTGGAGCAACATATACTGCCATCTAGGAAACATTTTTTTCAGGGAAAGCCTTGCATATTTCGGTAAGACAATGCCAAACCACATTCTGCACGTATTACAACAGCATGGATCCGTAGTAAAAGAGTCTGGGTGCTAAACTGACCTGCCTGCAGTCCAGACCTGTCACCAATTGAAAACATTTGGCGCATTATGAAACAAAAAATACGACAAAGGGAGACCCCAAACTGTTGAGCAGCTAAAATCCTATATCAAGCAAAAATGGGAATACATTTCACTTTCAGAACTACAGCAATTGGTCTCCTCAGTTCCAAATGCTTACAGAGTGTTGTTAAAAGAAGAGGTGATGCAACACAGTGGTAAACGCCCCTGTCCCAACTTTTTTGAAATGCATTGCTGGCATCAAATTCAAAATGGGCATGTATTTTTCCAAAAACAATAACATTTCTCAGTTTCAACATTTGATATGTTGTCTTTATATGATTTTCAATTAAATATAGAGATATTTCATAGAGATCATTGCATTCTGTTTTTATTTGCATTTTACGCAGCATCCCAACTTTTTTGGAAACTGCGTTGTAGATTATAGCGTCAAACTCGCATTTTGCAGAGAGCAAAACACACAAACTAATACTATAATACATAAATTGTGGATTCATATTTAGAGGCTGTGGAAAGCAACTCCATTATTGATTCAGAAGATCTGTTTACTCCATGCATTGATATCACGCTAAGAATGAAGCTAAACCAAATAGACTGGAGGAACTGTTCTGCCTGCATTTTGAGTGAAAAGGGATTTGGCATGTGCTGGAAGCAAGCAACATCTGGGCGGAAGAAAGAGAGACAAGGCTTTGGCGGTTGCAAAACAAGAGTCTTGCTCATGCCACTGTTACAGGAATCCTGAGGATAATTACTATCACTGTTTAACTAATTCATACTTTTATCCACACAAAGATAGTAAGTTTTGATAGAGGAGACAAGGTAGTATTTGTAGATTACCTCAGTGCACCAATAAAATGCTTTATTTGTACAGCCAAGTCAAAAGTAGGTCACACTGAACTATGTTTCCAATGAACGGTGTCCAGTAGGCAAAACACCATTAATTTCCAAAGTTTTATAATTACTCCTGTCTATGCTGTAATTCAAAATAGGCACAGTAAAAGCACAAAAAACAAGTTGTGGATTTTGCAGATCACGGGATATACCAAATAGATGAGTGCCGGCTGTCAGTGAAAAGCATTTCAAATTGGGCTTATATCAATATTTCTAAATACTATTGCTGGAGTTTTGAAAGCAGAAAACAGTTTGTAAAGCAAATGCTATTGCTGTAGAAAGAATCACTTAATTTTGTATGTATCTGGTCATTTGAAATGCATTTTCTTAAAGCAGCCTTGTAAGATATCGACCATACAAAAGAAGAAAAATTATAATTTTATTTAAAATGGTGTTAAGGAAAGATGATATTTGAAATGGAGCACTTCAAAAAATATTGGCATATTCATGCTCTGATGATTTTGGCTTCTATATTTTAGTCCAGTTGAGTAGTGCCCCCGTATGCCTGGCCCCACATTGTTTGACATTGGCCACCCCCCATCACCCACCTTAGCCAAAACACCAAAAGATTTGTATGGAAGGGAATGTCAGTATCATGAATGTCGGTATCTCCCGATCAATGGAGGAACACACCGGCTGATATGGGCCTGTGATATTTGACAGCCAGCTCCTGTTGGAGGCAAAAATCACACAAATATACAGAATATTGCAAGGTTGCAAATGATTCTTTCACAATCTGCAGATGAGCAACTAGTTCACCCCCTTCGCTCCATCTGGACTAGTGTAATACCCTGAAGTGCCAAAATAGGCTACAATATGTCCAGAACTGTGACTCCGGTATCCTCAACCACACCTCCTTGAGCACATCACTCCAGTGCTGCTCCATTGGCTCCCCGTTATGCTCACATACTGACATTATAATCCTGGTTCACACTAACCCTAACACTGTACCTAAGTATCTGACAAAACTCATCCTACCATCTATCAACAACACTGTACCTAAGTATCTGACAAAACTCATCCTACCATCTATCAACAACACTGTACCTAAGTATCTGACAAAACTCATCCTACCATCTATCAACAACACTGTACCTAAGTATCTGACAAAACTCATCCTA